>CAUVYK010000598.1:0-31183 GCA_963556175.1 Tipula confusa | reverse complement strand
ATATAATAATATAATATTATAATAATATAATAATATAATAATATAATAATATAATAATATAATAATATAATAATATAATAATATAATAATATAATAATATAATAATATAATAATATATTAATATAATAATATAATAATATAATAATATAATAATATAATAATATAATAATATAATAATATAATAATATAATAATATAATAATATAATAATATAATAATATAATAATATATAATATAATAATATAATAATATAATAATATAATAATATAATAATATAATAATATAATAATATAATAATATAATAATATAATAATATAATAATATAATAATATAATAATATAATAATATAATAATATAATAATATAATAATATAATAATATAATAATATAATAATATAATAATATAATAATATAATAATATAATAATATAATATAATATAATAATATAATAATATAATAATATAATAATATAATAATATAATAATATAATAATATAATAATATAATAATATAATAATATAATAATATAATAATATAATAATATAATAATATAATAATATAATAATATAATAATATAATAATATAATAATATAATAATATAATAATATAATAATATAATAATATAATAATATAATAATATAATAATATAATAATATAATAATATAATAATATAATAATATAATAATATAATAATATAATAATATAATAATATAATAATATAATAATATAATAATATAATAATATAATAATATAATAATATAATAATATAATAATATAATAATATAATAATATAATAATATAATAATATAATAATATAATAATATAATAATATAATAATATAATAATATAATAATATAATAATATAATAATATAATAATATAATAATATAATAATATAATAATATAATAATATAATAATATAATAATATAATAATATAATAATATAATAATATAATAATATAATAATATAATAATATAATAATATAATAATATAATAATATAATAATATAATAATATAATAATATAATAATATAATAATATAATAATATAATAATATAATAATATAATACTATAATAATATAAAAATATAAAAATATAATAATATAATAATATAATAATATAAAAATATAATAATATAATAATATAATAATATAATAATATAATAATATAATAATATAATAATATAATAATATAATAATATAATAATATAATAATATAATAATATAATAATATAATAATATAATAATATAATAATATAATAATATAATAATATAATAATATAATAATATAATAATATAATAATATAATAATATAATAATATAATAATATAATAATATAATAATATAATAATATAATAATATAATAATATAATAATATAATAATATAATAATATAATAATATAATAATATAATAATATAATAATATAATAATATAATAATATAATAATATAATAATATAATAATATAATAATATAATAATATAATAATATAATAATATAATAATATAATAATATAATAATATAATAATAATATAATAATAATAATATAATATAATAATATAATAATATAATAATATAATAATATAATAATATAATAATATAATAATATAATAATATAATAATATAATAATATAATAATATAATAATATAATAATATAATAATATAATAATATAATAATATAATAATATAATAATATAATAATATAATAATATAATAATATAATAATATAATAATATAATAATATAATAATATAATAATATAATAATATAATAATATAATAATATAATAATATAATAATATAATAATATAATAATATAATAATATAATAATATAATAATATAATAATATAAAAATATAATAATATAATAATATAATAATATAATAATATAATAATATAATAATATAATAATATAATAATATAATAATATAATAATATAATAATATAATAATATAATAATATAATAATATAATAATATAATAATATAATAATATAATAATATAATAATATAATATATAATAATATAATAATATAATAATATAATAATATAATAATATAATAATATAATAATATAATAATATAATAATATAATAATATAATAATATAATAATATAATAATATAATAATATAATAATATAATAATATAATAATATAATAATATAATAATATAATAATATAATAATATAATAATATAATAATATAATAATATAATAATATAATAATATAATAATATAATAATATAATAATATAATAATATAATAATATAATAATATAATAATATAATAATATAATAATATAATAATATAATAATATAATAATATAATAATATAATAATATAATAATATAATAATATAATAATATAATAATATAATAATATAATAATATAATAATATAATAATATAATAATATAATAATATAATAATATAATAATATAATAATATAATAATATAATAATATAATAATATAATATAATATAATAATATAATAATATAATAATATAATAATATAATAATATAATAATATAATAATATAATAATATAATAATATAATAATATAATAATATAATAATATAATAATATAATAATATAATAATATAATAATATAATAATATAATAATATAATAATATAATAATATAATAATATAATAATATAATAATATAATAATATAATAATATAATAATATAATAATATAATAATATAATAATATAATAATATAATAATATAATAATATAATAATATAATAATATAATAATATAATAATATAATAATATAATAATATAATAATATATAATATAATAATATAATAATATAATAATATAATAATATAATAATATAATAATATAATAATATAATAATATAATAATATAATAATATAATAATATAATAATATAATAATATAATAATATAATAATATAATAATATAATAATATAATAATATAATAATATAATATATAATAATATAATAATATAATAATATAATAATATAATAATATAATAATATAATAATATAATAATATAATAATATAATAATATAATAATATAATAATATAATAATATAATAATATAATAATATAATAATATAATAATATAATAATATAATAATATAATAATATAATAATATAATAATATAATAATATAATAATATAATAATATAATAATATAATAATATAATAATATAATAATATAATAATATAATAATATAATAATATAATAATATAATAATATAATAATATAATAATATAATAATATAATAATATAATAATATAATAATATAATAATATAATAATATAATAATATAATAATATAATAATATAATAATATAATAATATAATAATATAATAATATAATAATATAATAATATAATAATATAATAATATAATAATATAATAATATAATAATATAATAATATAATAATATAATAATATAATAATATAATAATATAATAATATAATAATATAATAATATAATAATATAATAATATAATAATATAATAATATAATAATATAATAATATAATAATATAATAATATAATAATATAATAATATAATAATATAATAATATAATAATATAATAATATAATAATATAATAATATAATAATATAATAATATAATAATATAATAATATAATAATATAATAATATAATAATAATAATATAATAATATAATAATATAATAATATAATAATATAATAATATAATAATATAATAATATAATAATATAATAATATAATAATATAATAATATAATAATATAATAATATAATAATATAATAATATAATAATATAATAATATAATAATATAATAATATAATAATATAATAATATAATAATATAATAATATAATAATATAATAATATAATAATATAATAATATAATAATATAATAATATAATAATATAATAATATAATAATATAATAATATAATAATATAATAATATAATAATATAATAATATAATAATATAATAATATAATAATATAATAATATAATAATATAATAATATAATAATATAATAATATAATAATATAATAATATAATAATATAATAATATAATAATATAATAATATAATAATATAATAATATAATAATATAATAATATAATAATATAATAATATAATAATATAATAATATAATAATATAATAATATAATAATATAATAATATAATAATATAATAATATAATAATATAATAATATAATAATATAATAATATAATAATATAATAATATAATAATATAATAATATAATAATATAATAATATAATAATATAATAATATAATAATATAATAATATAATAATATAATAATATAATAATATAATAATATAATAATATAATAATATAATAATATAATAATATAATAATATAATAATATAATAATATAATAATATAATAATATAATAATATAATAATATAATAATATAATAATATAATAATATAATAATATAATAATATAATAATATAATAATATAATAATATAATAATATAATAATATAATAATATAATAATATAATAATATAATAATATAATAATATAATAATATAATAATATAATAATATAATAATATAATAATATAATAATATAATAATATAATAATATAATAATATAATAATATAATAATATAATAATATAATAATATAATAATATAATAATATAATAATATAATAATATAATAATATAATAATATAATAATATAATAATATAATAATATAATAATATAATAATATAATAATATAATAATATAATAATATAATAATATAATAATATAATAATATAATAATATAATAATATAATAATATAATAATATAATAATATAATAATATAATAATATAATAATATAATAATATAATAATATAATAATATAATAATATAATAATATAATAATATAATAATATAATAATATAATAATATAATAATATAATAATATAATAATATAATAATATAATAATATAATAATATAATAATATAATAATATAATAATATAATAATATAATAATATAATAATATAATAATATAATAATATAATAATATAATAATATAATAATATAATAATATAATAATATAATAATATAATAATATAATAATATAATAATATAATAATATAATAATATAATAATATAATAATATAATAATATAATAATATAATAATATAATAATATAATAATATAATAATATAATAATATAATAATATAATAATATAATAATATAATAATATAATAATATAATAATATAATAATATAATAATATAATAATATAATAATATAATAATATAATAATATAATAATATAATAATATAATAATATAATAATATAATAATATAATAATATAATAATATAATAATATAATAATATAATAATATAATAATATAATAATATAATAATATAATAATATAATAATATAATAATATAATAATATAATAATATAATAATATAATAATATAATAATATAATAATATAATAATATAATAATATAATAATATAATAATATAATAATATAATAATATAATAATATAATAATATAATAATATAATAATATAATAATATAATAATATAATAATATAATAATATAATAATATAATAATATAATAATATAATAATATAATAATATAATAATATAATAATATAATAATATAATAATATAATAATATAATAATATAATAATATAATAATATAATAATATAATAATATAATAATATAATAATATAATAATATAATAATATAATAATATAATAATATAATAATATAATAATATAATAATATAATAATATAATAATATAATAATATAATAATATAATAATATAATAATATAATAATATAATAATATAATAATATAATAATATAATAATATAATAATATAATAATATAATAATATAATAATATAATAATATAATAATATAATAATATAATAATATAATAATATAATAATATAATAATATAATAATATAATAATATAATAATATAATAATATAATAATATAATAATATAATAATATAATAATATAATAATATAATAATATAATAATATAATAATATAATAATATAATAATATAATAATATAATAATATAATAATATAATAATATAATAATATAATAATATAATAATATAATAATATAATAATATAATAATATAATAATATAATAATATAATAATATAATAATATAATAATATAATAATATAATAATATAATAATATAATAATATAATAATATAATAATATAATAATATAATAATATAATAATATAATAATATAATAATATAATAATATAATAATATAATAATATAATAATATAATAATATAATAATATAATAATATAATAATATAATAATATAATAATATAATAATATAATAATATAATAATATAATAATATAATAATATAATAATATAATAATATAATAATATAATAATATAATAATATAATAATATAATAATATAATAATATAATAATATAATAATATAATAATATAATAATATAATAATATAATAATATAATAATATAATAATATAATAATATAATAATATAATAATATAATAATATAATAATATAATAATATAATAATATAATAATATAATAATATAATAATATAATAATATAATAATATAATAATATAATAATATAATAATATAATAATATAATAATATAATAATATAATAATATAATAATATAATAATATAATAATATAATAATATAATAATATAATAATATAATAATATAATAATATAATAATATAATAATATAATAATATAATAATATAATAATATAATAATATAATAATATAATAATATAATAATATAATAATATAATAATATAATAATATAATAATATAATAATATAATAATATAATAATATAATAATATAATAATATAATAATATAATAATATAATAATATAATAATATAATAATATAATAATATAATAATATAATAATATAATAATATAATAATATAATAATATAATAATATAATAATATAATAATATAGTAATATAATAATATAATAATATAATAATATAATAATATAATAATATAATAATATAATAATATAATAATATAATAATATAATAATATAATAATATAATAATATAATAATATAATAATATAATAATATAATAATATAATAATATAATAATATAATAATATAATAATATAATTATATAATGATATAACATTCATGCTAAGCCAAAGTTGACTCACAAATTTTACACACTATTGGTCATGGCGTTAAATTCAGCGGTGAAGATCGAACTCAAGACCACCGTGTCTTTTAGACACCCGTAACAATCAATTTACGACCGGTCATAATAATATGATAATAAATATTATAATATAATTATTTAATATTTAATAATATAATAAATTGACTACCTTCAACTAAGGAATGAAAAAAAAATGTCATTAAATTCTAATTATGTATGATGAAATCTTTCAAATTGTTTTGCAGCCAAATGTCAAATATACTAGTGCCATATAAACATCGAAACTCGCAGTCCTAAACTCAGGTTGACATTTTTATAGCTATCGACAATTTCACAGAGTTCAATGATAACAGTCTGCGATGCTAATTACTACATTCTTTTAGTTGACGTTGACCTCAAGGGTTTTGTAAGCGACTGCGGATTTTCAAAATAAGACGGACTGCCACTCATTTTTCCTAATTTCAGTCAAAGGTTTATCTTATCAATCAATATCGATATATTTTTCAATTGTATCATCTTATTTAATATCATAATCCTTAACTAACAACTAGGCGGCAAAATGATGTGGAATCTAAAACACCCGAAGAACGTAATAGGAAGTTAAATTAAACTAAATATATAACGACTAACTGCAGGTAAGAAAAACCTGCAGAAAAACAATCAATAAACCACGACTGAAAATAATTGAATAGTGACAAATAAGATTTGCTGCAGAATAGCAAGAAATCAGACTTGCTTCGAAGACTTATTGTTATTCCTGAGTAGAAGGGCAATGAATAAGACTTAAAATCTTGATAAGATTGATTGGTTCTCCCGACAAACCTATCAATTGGCACAAAGATATTAGTGAATTTGGTAAGTTAAGGCACGTAATAATACAACAAATTTTTCTGCGGCTAAAACGAGTTCAGATTTCAGGCCTAATCGCCTATTAAACAATAATTGTCGTTATATTTACGACTTGCCAACGTAATGATCATATATTATTTTTCAACTAGAATGTCGAAAGAACTACATTTATAGACTCTCAAAAGCAATTAGTGCAAGTTAATATTCACAACCAGAATTGTGATCTAATGACCTACGCTCTGCTGGTTCTGTATTTTGAACCAGGTTGATAGCCTAACTGGCAGTAAAAGTCTTGTCCATAAGCCATAAAGACCAAATAAACTGGTCCATTTTGCAGATAAAAGACGTACACACTGCAATCCGCCACGAATTTAATCCTCACATGTACGCCGGAAATTCATTTACAGTGGTTCAAATATATTGCCTGGCGAAAATACATTCGAAAGACTAGACTGGTGTGCTAAGTAATAAAATATTGAACTCGTGTATACCTGATTTATCGTACTACAAAAGATTTTATTTTCGACCAGCGGTCTTTCATGTAGGAGACATAATATGTTGGTCATGTTCAGAGCTGGTGATTAATTCACAGCTGCTGAAAAAATTATTCGTTTTGTATTAATACCAATTGTTTTGCGACTACCCAAGTTAACTGGCGAATGCCAGTTATTAGTATTCACATGGCCACTTATGTAAGCCAACCTACAGATAATGTCTAATTAAAAAAAAATTTGGATGATAAGCGATGCAATTCATACAGACGCACCATAGCAGTATATAGTGAATCGTGACTTTACTCTGGAACCAGGAGGAAAATATTCATGATAACAATTGGTGCAGTAACTTGTTACTGCACCAATATTCATGTTAAAATTGTCAAATACAATCTATGGAGTTGCACATAGACGAAAAATAAACTGTTTTCCTGGAGTTGATTAAGTTGATTGGTACTTTGTAAATTTTACTTTTTGACTCGATTCAATTAATATGACATAGCAAAGTTATGCCTAATGAATTGCAAGTCTCCGCGATATTCCTTATGCTTAAAAAAGGAGACCACTCAAAAAACAGTAACTGTATAACAGAATATTGTTGAGATATACACCTTAGGACGCAAAGGAATTGTAGGTGACTTTACAACTGTCAGATGATACAAAGGGTGGATTTTGTTGCTAATTTTTTTTTGGTGAAATAAATGATGCAACGATCTTTGTGAGGAATGCTTAGTACTATATGAACCAGCAATGTTTTTGAAGTTAATTATGTTCCAAAATCAGTATATAAGTGCGGCCAAAATCAAATTTAAGATTCCAACAATAATTGTTCGCAAAAGTGGAAATTGTAATTTACACCAAAGATACTATAACTATAAGATGACGATATAATACTGCAGTCATCTTTTATAATACCCATTAATGTGTGTCACACCAAAAACAAAATGCTCCAATGTTTATGTCAAACACAAACAATGCTTTGTGTTTTTACATAAACATTGGATTTATATAAAAAAAAAAGCTCACGAGAAAAGCATCACAAGACGGAAAAAGACCTCATAAAATATAAGTTAAGTCTTTTATGTTCGTATAATGAACAGAAAGCACAGCAACAACAACAAAAATCCATTAATTTTTATTACCTTACTTTTATTATTATTTAGTGATTAGATGTATATATGTGTGTGTGGGTACGGTATTTAATAAGAATTTTTTTTTATATAATATATATATTAAATATATAATCTTAAATTTTATTTAAAAATAAAAAATTAATTTCTTAAAGTAATAATACCCGCTATAGTAGGGAGAGAAATACAGGCGGCGGCTGGATTAAGAATAAAATAGGTATATATACTCGTATATACATGATATAATTTATATTAGGAAGCTTATGAATATTAAAGATTTATTTACTTACATTATAATTTTCGAATAATTGAATATTAAATTATTTTTTTTACAATTTATTTCGATTGTGCGGTTGATTTGGTGTATAATCATGAATTTAATGGGCCATTGGAACCATATCGTTTTCTAATTATAATGTGTGGTCTTCCTATCATATATTTTTGGCTATTGTATTTAAAAAAAACATTAATTAATTTTTATATATTATGCCCTAATTTTACTTATAGGGTACATTTCATTTAATTTAAACATAATTCAGGGGATATGTCATATTCACATCGGAAAATAGTTTAACTTTAAACTAGACGTCTCGAGTGAACATTGCATAATATCGCTCCGGGATTTAAGACTCACAATGTTTAATAACATGCAACGTCCATCGTAAGGGGTAGGATAAAACTATTTGTTAACCGAGGAAGTCGTCTCAGGGCAAGTTTCAAGAATTTCTTTTGAATGCTTTCAATACGGTCGCTGTGGCAGCCATTACTGGAACTTTAAATAACCGAAGCGTACTCCAAAACTGGTCTAACAAAAGAAATGAATAATGTTTTAAGAGTGTTTGGGTTAGAAAAGTCACTAACAAGCCTCTTAATAAAACCGAGCATCGAATTAACCTTGGCCACAATTTTGTCTATGTACTTAGAAAAATCAAGATTGGATATAAACAGGATACCCAGATTGCTAATCTCGCACACTACATCAAGTACAACGTCGCCGAGCTTGTACAATAGGTATTCTCTTTTTGTAATATGTCATAGATTTACATTTGGAAACATTTAGAGCAAGACTGTTTTTCACAGTCCAATAAAAAAACAATTTAGATCATGTGAAAACTAAGAGCACATCCTCGATATTACATACCTCCGCAAAAATTGTAATATCATCTGCATAAAGCAAATATTTGTAGAACCGAAAGCGCTCTACTATTATTTACAAATATAATGAAAAGTAATGGACCCAGATGAATACCCTGAGGTACGCCAGATGGAACCTGGATTTGCCTAGATAATGTATCCCCAATATGGACAAATTGAGACCTACGTGAGAAATATGATAATTTCCATTTTACTGGAAATTTATTCGTGTTCAGTTTTGTGAGTGTATGGGTTCCCTAACCACATCTCTGCAGTTTGTAGTTGGCCACTTTTATATAGAATTTGACACTTGTTAAACATTATGTCTGGTCCCTGTGGGACCATGTCTGGTCTCTATGGGGACATGGAGTTTTACATGTTTAAACTCCCATGTTTAGTAAAATACTTCTAAACTAGCGTGTTATCCTTAGAATTCCACCGCAGCATCCTTGACTAGTCGTATTAGGCAACTAAACAAAGCTTGGATCGCTAGTCTGACTAACCTGTATCCGTAAAAAAACGAATTGTTAAAAATATCAACAAAAAGAAAAACGTATATATCGACAACATTTTAAATGACCCCCGCTTACACAAACGGGCATGCAATTTAGGATTGGTACGGGGAACGTGCACTCGCTCAGAAAACCAGACGAGTTTGATGGCACTATATCAGCCATGAACAAGTATTGTTTGGAACTCGTTGCTCTTCAAGAAACACGATGACCAAAAAGTGGAGATCATGTGTCCCAAGGCAATACATTGCTTTACAGTTGAGATTACACCGGCAATCTTAGTGTTGGTTTTATTATTGGGCCCAAAGTGAAATAGCCTGTTTGGGATTTCAAAGCAGTTGATAATTGTATGTGTCAACTACGATTACGCATGCGACTATAGCCAACCTGACAATCATTTGTGTTCATGTGCCCACTGATGTAAGCCAATCCAAATATAAAGACTCATTTTTCAACAATTTAGATGATATGATGGGATCAATACCGAAACACGACATAAGAATAATGATTGATGACTTTAATGAGTTGGCCAAAATCGGACTAACTCTTGTAAAAATATATAGGACCATACTCCCGACACGATATATGAATTGATAATGGAAAAAAATGATGAAAAATGAATGGTTGCCACAATCTGTTGCCATTAAAATATCCACTTGGAAACAAGGACACACCCTCGTAAGACGTCCTAAAGCCAAATTGACCCTGTGATAATTTCTAAGTGAAGATATCGGGTGATCCAAGATGTGAAATCTTATTTACTGGTTACCAAATTTGTAGGCAGTGATCATCAATTGGTCACTGCAAAGCTAAAATCGCAGTTATATTACAAGTAAGGGATCGCAGGTAAACTTAACGTACGTTTCAACTGCGAGGATCTGATAAATGAAGATAAGAAAGCACAATATCAAAATCTTGTAATCAGTAGCAACCCTCAATCTAACGATGTGAACGTTTTAAAGGCGAAAACAAAACTTTGTCGGTCAGTACTGCTCTGACGACTCTAGGTATGGTAAAATTTAAACCCAAAAATTATTAGTTTGATAAGGGGTGTCGTCTTGCTTTCGAGCAACAGAATAAAGCCTATAAAGAAGCGCGAATACTTTTACAATCGCACGGAAGATCAAAGTGGTCCGTGTTAAAGGTGGATCGCAAAGCGCATTTGTAGGCGGAAAAAGCGTGAATCGCGGAAAGCTAAAGTTAAAAGGGTACAACAACTCAGCAATGAGCAAAACTGGCTTCTTTAAAGAAGTTACCCGACAACACCATACCTTCAGACCTAGATATATCGCCATTTGAGACCTGGATGGAAACCTCCGTGGTAACATCGATGCAGTGCTCGACATATGGAAGGATCATTTTTTTGATTTACTGTATGTTCAACAAGTGTCAAATGCTTTATTTGAAATTTGTCTAATACAGACTGCCAATATGTGCATAGAAGACCCATCCTACGAGGAGATGTACATGGTACTGGCCGTGCGGAAACTAAAAAGAAACCGTTCCCTTAGGGTTGACTGCATCAATTCCGAGCTTTTTATATTCGGAGGGGATACTTTGTATAAGTATCTGTTCGACCTTGTTCGATTAGTATGGAAAAGCGAAGTTATGCATGATGAATGGAAAGTGGCCGCATTGTGCCTTATCTTAAAAAAAATACAAAATGCAAAAACTACCGCGACACAGCTCTTCTTGGCACAGCATACCAATTACTGTCTTAAATAGTATTAGAGAGAGTCATTTCACTGGCAGAGCAAATTGTTGATGACTACCAAGGAGGATTTCATCCAAATCGGCCAGCCAAATTTTTTTTACTGATGATAATTCTTTCTTAATATTACGAAACATCTCGGGATGTAAATCAGTTGTTCTTAGATTTCCAAAAAGCCTATGATACTATATATTAAAGCCTATAATATTGATAATTATTACCACGCAGTTGCTCACTTGAACGTGGCAATGCGACTTTTTCACACTGCGTCAGTTCACTTGAATACCTTAGGCGTCATTGGTGATACCACGTGCCAATTTCATACAGGATCAAACGAAACCAAGCTACCGCGTTTGAATGTACCAATATACGACGGTAATTTTCAAGAGTGGCAGAGTTCTTTCGATCTCTTTAATAGTGCTGTGCATGAGAAATTATCGTCAACCGCAGCTCAAAAGTTACAATATTTAAAGGGTTAAGGGGTGAACCATTAGGCCTGATCAAGCACCTGAGTGTTACGGATGCGAATTGCGTAGAAGCCTATCAGTTATTAGTGAAGAGATATGATAAAAAGAAGTTAACCATAAATCGATACATCGAAACTTTTGTCAAACAACCTGCAATCACACGTGTTAACGCTTCAAATATTCGAAAATTGGCCGATACAACTGAGGAGATCATCAGAGCCCTTAAATCAATTGGACCACAAGGGAAGTTACGCGATCCGTAGCTACTGTATATTATATTATAGTCACTAAACTAGACGACGATAGCCGGCAATTTTGGCAGCATGACTCGTCAAAAATGGATTTTCCAACCCTTCAAAATCTCATCGACTTTCTCCAAACCCGAAAAGACACATTAGATTCAAGAAACCGCACCCAAACCAATTGTACGAATGCCACATTTGCGGGGTTCACCCACCACAGTCAACGTATCAGTGTTCGCGATTCAAAGAGATGGACGTAATGGAGAGACACTCGCTTATCAACAAAAAGTCACGATGCTATAACTGTTTAAGTGACTCTCATACATTACGTACCTGTAAATTAAAACGATCATGCCCGATTTGCCGAAAAAGACACAACAGCTTATTACACGTTTTCGATCGGTTTAATCAGCGAACTATATCACAACTATCAACAGTACCGGTCGTCAATACAGTACAAAAATAATCTTCAATCAACATACTAGCGATCACGCTATTGAGTTCAGTTACCACAAGCTCTTCACTAATCAACTGATTACTCACATCACAAACAAGCTCGACAACCACGAGCACTCCTCCAAACAACATACATCAGTCAGAGAATAAATCAAACCAAACCACCAGAGGCTATAAGCCGACCACACCAGGAACCTAGAGAATGCAACCTGTTCTTCATAATTTCCAATTTCTCTTACCAACCACAATGGTGAATGTTACTGATGCATGCAAACGTTTGCAGCTGTGCCGTGTTTTACTAATTTTCAGCTCACAGGCATGATTTGTAACCGAAGATTGCATCCACCATTTAGGCTTACCACGTTACTAGACGCATATTTCAATTAAAGGAGTTGGTCATCTACCGCGGGAACCAGTTGAAGTGCAACGATATTAGAGATACCGTCAATATATACAACCCAACCGAATTGGATTAACGTCGTGCACCGAACCTGACATCGATCATATGATTCGAAAGTTTTGGGAAACCGAAGAGGTACCGACAACAAATTATCTCACCGCCGAAGAAAAATTATGTGAAACACATTTTGCAGAGACACACCAACGCACGAATGAAGGACGATTTATTTTGAAATTGCCATTTAAGAAGAATATTTAGCCATTAGGAGAAACCAGAGATAGAGCTGTCAAACGACTGTTTGCTGTTGAAACTAAATTATCGAGAGACCCCGATCTACGGCGAGATTATACGGCGTTCATGCGCAAATATACGAAGTTGGGCCACGTGGAATTGATTGATCCCAAAACGTTGGTAAATGATCCGTCAAAGTCATATTACATGCCACATCATGCAGTAGTGAAACAATCAAACCCTACCACCAAAGTTAGAGTGGTATTTGATGCTTCGGATCAATCTTTGACGACTGTTTCGCTGAACAACAATCTGATGGTCGGACCTACCGTTCAAGATAGCTTGTATTCCATCCTCGTACGTTTTCGTAGACACCCAATCGTCTTCACCAGTGATATCGAAAAGATGTACCGCCAAATCTTAATCTCCAGACCTACCAATTGATGACTACCGGCTGTTATCGGTAACCTACGGTACTGCCTCAGCACCATATTTGGCCACGAAAACATTAAGAATGATAGCCGATAACAAAGCTACCAAGTTTCCAGCTACTTCAAAAATCATTACCCAAGATATTTATATCGACGATCTCATGTCAGGTGCCAATTTTGTGGCAGAAGCGGTTAAGCTCCAAAGTGAAATTATATCTTTATTAGGTTCATCAGGCTTTTATCTACGTAAATAGATGTCAAACAACCCAGAATTGCTGAAAACCATACCGAAAACTAGCCCAAAACTATCACCTATCGAAATCTCAGAATGAGCACGATCAGTTAAATTATTAGGTCTAGAATGGTGCCCCAAGGGTGATGCATTCCATTTTAAAATTATACCAAAGTAAGCAATCATAAAGACAAAGCGGGAGCTGTTATCAGAGGCGTTCAAGATATTCGATCCTCTATCATTATAATGATTAAAATCTTGTTTCAATCATTTTGATTGCTAAATCTACAGTGAGATGGCCCACCACCATGTCAACGAAATGGCACGAGTTCAGAGAAGAATTAAACCATATTGACCAAATATCTATTCCGCAATGGTTATTTACGAGAGACAAATTTTTCAGTTGCATGGATTTTCAGATGCCTTTAAATTCGCATATACGCCGTGGTAATCTATACCAGAACCACGACCAAAGATGGCACTATCTTTGAACATCAAACCAACATCGTGTGTGGACAAACCTATGTGGTGCCTATTAAACACCTATATATTCCCCGTCTGGAATTATGTGGTGCCTTATTACATACAAAACTTATGAAAACAGTAACCGAATCATTGCAATCCGACCACATCGAGATTTTTAATTGGACCGACTCTACAAATGCTGGAAAAATTATGTTGCCAACTGAGATACTAGAATCAAAAATTGCGAAATAATTGACACTTTGTACCAACAAAGGACAATCCGGCTATGGCGCTTCACGCCATCAAAAATGTTAAAGTTCAAGTTGTGGTGGAACGGCTCCAAATGGCTTCAAAAAGATCAAAACCATTGGCCTAGTCAGAAGAAGCTGTTCCACACTCCGCCATGAACTGATGAGAGGAGGCCAACTAAGCTTCACATTTTAAGTGCCACCACTCCAAAAAAAAGTTCTTGATGATTTGTCACAGAAATGTGCAACGTTTTCCAAGCTCACTCAAATCATCGCTTGGTTATTGCATTTTATCAATAATAGCAAAAACTCTTAATACTATTAACCATCGACTAATATAGAAATGCAACGAATATCCTTTTTAAGTGGGTCCAGACGAATGAGTTTGGAAAGGAACTTGTTTGCATGAAAAAACAAAAACCATTTCCCAAAGACAGTAAACTAGTGGCATTGAATCTCTTCATAGACAAATACGACATCTTACGGGTCGGTAGCAGAATCCGGCATGCCAATATTAACTATCAAACCAAGTTTCCGATCATATTACCAGCGAAACATATTATTGTTGAGTTAATTATAAATAAAACTCATATTATGCACGCAGTACCGTCATTAATGGTAGCCACCTTAAGACAAAAGTACTGGATCGTAAAGCAACAAATTCATCGATGTATCCCGTGTACACGTTATAAACCTCGAAAAACTAAACAATTGATGGGCGACCTACCAGCCGCACGTGTTAACCTGAAGTACGTATTCAACCAAACGGAAGTTAATTACACTTCGGTTTATGGTAGGCAAGCGAGTCAAACCTCATAGAGGTTACAAAGCAATTTTTGTATGTTTGAGTAGCAAGGCCGTGTACCTCGAGCTGGTTAGCGGTTTATCTACCAAAGCTTTTCTAGCCACGTTAAAATGGTTCATATCCAAGAGGGGATTATGTTTCGACATCTATAGTGAAAATAAAAAACCAATTAACCGAAATCTACAAAACCTTAACAACCATAATAATCTGATTTCCATTTTTTCATTAGAATACCAAACAAAATGGGATTTCTCACCACCATCAGGGCCAAATTTTGGCGGCTTATATGATTCAGCGATAAAGTCTACGAAATAGCATTTGAGACGAGTTTTGGGCAATACCATACTCAATTTGGAAGAAATGACCACCTTATTGACCCAAGTCGAAGCGATACTGAATTCCTGGCCGCTATGTTCGTTATCATCGGACCCAGACAACAATGATATGTTAACACCAGCTCATTTTATTATTGGATAATCTATGACCTTACCACCTGATCCAGACTACACCAGTATGAGGGAAAATTCACTTACACGTTGGCATCATATCCAATATATGATGCAACATTTTTGGAAACGATTTCGTCACGAATATCTAACTACTCTACACAACCGTTCAAAGTGGCAGCAAAAGCACAGCAATCTAAACCCGCAGGTGACATCGTATTGGTTCGAGATAATCGTAGCTCTCCAGCACAATGGCCATTAGGCACAATCCAGGAAGTTCATTCGGGCCAAGACGAGCTAGTACGAGTAGCATCGATCCGTACAAAGGCGGGAAAGGCTAGTGTTGTTACCAGTATATTGAACTTTCTGTTCAACGTCGGCGAGAATTAGTAATAACACAATTATTATAAAAAATGTACACGATAGACATCTATCGTCCGTTAGAAGCATTAATTATTATAAAACTTATAGTTAATTATTATAGCACAAATGTACACAATAGACATCTAAACAAAGCAGTTCTATATCAATCATCAAGTATGAATGATCGCAATTAAAAAATTTAAAAAAATTTAACCAAAACCAAGTGAACCAAAACCAACGCAAGACCAAGATACGAATGTTCAACTCATGTGTGAAATCAGTACTTCTGTATGGGAGTGAGACATGGAAGCATACAGGAAAAATCATACATAAGCTACAGGTATTCGTAAACAAATGCCTTCGACGAATACTTAAGTGCTTCTGGCCTAACACGATCAGTAACATCAATCTGCATATAACAACATGTCAGTCAGACATTGAGACCGAAATAAAGCGACGGAAATGGAGATGGATTAGCCACACACTGAGGAAGGCATCAAGTGATATAACGAGGATGTCATTAGACTGGAATCCACAAGGAAAAAGAAAGGTTGGAAGGCCAACAATGACATGGAAGAGAACGATGCTAGCAGAGGCAAAACACCTGGGAAAATCATGGGCAGAAATAAAAGCAATAGCCCCAAATAGAGTAAGATGGTTCAGAATAGTGGACGCCCTATGCTCCTAAAGTGGAGATAAAGGAAAAAAAATGAAGTTTTAGCCCACAACCGTGCCTTACCGGTACAAATGTGCTAGGCACAATGAGGTCGTGTGCAATCGCAAAATATATTATCATTCCTCCATTATTGGCGGCTAGATTGTATCAAGAGTAACGGACCTTTTTCCTGCTAGTCCTTTAACGTGATCTAGGGCTTGTTAAATTTTGGCGGAATCCGTTTTTATTTTTGTTGATATTTTTAACCATAGGGTTTTGTAACGATGCGGATTGCAAACCTAGCGATCCATCCTTTATTTATCTCCTAAGGCCACCTACCACGGAGACTAAACATATATACAAATTGATTAAATCAAACTGTAACTTTTGGTTTTTGAAACGATCCATTTTACAACCCTCAATGTGAACATCTCGCTAAATACAGTCCTTTAGAGCAGATTAAGCTTTCGACATCGACTATTTGTAGAAGTTTAAATACCTAGAATTTATTGAACTATAATACTTAAAATCGGATTTAGTAAACAAAAATATATTGATTTGAACTTTACCAAAACAAAAAAAAAATCTAAAATCATTTTATAAGAAATCGATAACAATCTTACCACAAAATATATAACGACAAACACAAAAAGCATCAAAAAAACTTAAAATCTGACCTCGACTTGAAATATTGTATACTATGTATATACCTAGTCGTATGTTTACAAACCAAAAAAACATTTTCAGTCTGTGATGTTGGTATAGTTGAAACTTGAGAAGAAGGAAAACAATAAAATTAATCGTCGTAAACTTTCTAACCTGATTCCATTATTGCTTGTTTATTTGAGTTTTGTCGTCGTCGTCGTCGTTGTCGTCTCTCTCCTCAGTTTATAGAACATGTTATTTTTTCAACTGTATCCTTCAAATAATATATTTCAACAACAATAAAACCATAATATACATATAATAGAATTTTCCACTACGTTCATTTTTGTCTATTTAATTTTTTTTTTCTACTGTACAAACACCTTCTCCGCATTGTTTGCGAATAACTTTTAACGAAAATATAATTTGAAACTCACACACATGAAAATCTAAAGTGAGAAATAAAAGTGAAGGCACCAAAAAAAAATAAATACAAAAAGTGAATGTGAACGTAATAATATCCTTAATAATACGTACATATATATACATACACATACACGAAAGAAAAGAAAGAACTTAAATACAACAAAAAAAAAAAAAATGAAAAACTGTGAAAATGAAAATATAATAATAAATTATTATACCCAGGTGTCAGATGAAAAATCAAAAATATAAAGGAAACACATTTTTTTTTTACTTTAGTTTAGTTACCTGCGATATAATATTATTACAAAAAAAAAAAAAAAAAAAGAAGCAAAATGAAAAGTGTATATAGCCTGAATTGATTTATGGCATTCCATGGAAATAACAATACGGCGTGGAAAAATGTATTTATTACAATGACGAAAATTTACTTAATCATCATCCACTCAAACAGGAGCTTATTTATATGTCTAGTTCAATGCTTTCGTTCATTATACTCGCGGTGTATACAAATTTTAGACAAGATTTCAAATTTTTATTCTAAACAGTTTCGTATTTATACACATGACGTATATGAATTTACCGAGGATTACAATCTGAAAAAAATTACCTCAATATAATATATACGTAAACTTCATCTCACTATATACTCATAAGATATATTATGTATGTAAGTACATGTGTATACCACGGCATAAATAATAATATAGTAATAATAATAATAATAATAAGCTCTCAAAATTCACGAAAAATAAAAATAATAATAAAAAAAGTTTTTAAATTGTTTTGTAAAAAGCTTTAGGGAGTTGAACTAAGCCCATTTCAAAGTTTTCTTGTCCTTTTTTATTATATCGCTTTTAAGTTGTTTTTTTTTTTTTTTCATTTTATTTTAACACCAAAAACTTTTTTGTTGCTGTTGAGTTACTTTAAAGTGTGAAACCGCACACAGTTACTGGAAATTTTCACTTTAAGTGAAATTTCGTATTGTGTGTGTGTGTGTAGATATAGAAAAGGCCAGTTTACTATCGTATATCAAATAAAATAAAAAAATTTAAAAACAATAACTGGAAAAGTTTTATAAATTTTCCGCCTCATCTTTAATTTTATTATACATATTTTATCTGTGCTTAATATTTTAATTTTCAATGTGGTGTAAAAAGCACAGTTATTTTTACTCCAGTTCCTAATGGATTTGTTTTATGTTATTTTGAAAACAGTTTTTTGGATCTACGGCAACTTGTTTTGTCCATTAAAACGATTTTTATTTTAAATAAGGATATCTTCCTAGAATGGGGTTTTCCTAATTCCTCATCAGGCGCCTCCCTAAGCAGTGGATAAAGGGATCTTGCCTGATATTGCAGGTACTGAGGCAAAAAATAAATATAAGGTGTAAGCATTAAAAACCGGAATTTGATACTAGATGTCATTACTTGTTTATGCGTTATAGTACATCATGGACATATAAGTAATTTAAAAGCCCTATTCAATACCTGTCAAAATCAACTAAAAGTTTTTGTTTTGATTGTACACATCTAACCGATTTCAACGATGGAAAATTTATCCAATTTGCGAAAAAAACATCATTTGCGGGAAGTTTTGTTGATTCACTTTTTCGCAAACAAAACTGCGGATAAAGAATTGGAGGTACTACTCTTGAGTTTAAAGAATTGGAGTTATTACTCAATCAAGATCCAAGTCAAACACATGAAGAACCTGCAAAATCATTAGGAGTTGATCAAGCAACAATTTCCAGACGTTTGAAAGCCTTGGGATTCATTCAAAAGATGAGGAATTGGGTGCCATACGAGTTGAAGCCAAGAGACGTGGAAAGACGCTTTTGCATGTCCGAAATGCTGCTCGATAGCCACAAAAAAAAGTAATTTTTGCATCGTATTGTCACTGGCGATGGAAATTGGATCCATTACGATAATCCCAAGCGCAAAAAAGCGTATGCCAAGAAAAGCAAGGCTGGCCCATCGGCACCAAAGCTCACTATGAGTTGTTGCCAAGTGGCCAAACCATCAATGCCCAAATATATCATCAACGATTGATCCGATTGAAGCAGAAAAACCAGGCAGAGCGGACAACGTATGCGACCAGACACGAGTCAATCATTTTCCACCACGATAACGCTCGGCCACATGTTACGGCACTGGTCAACAATTTATTGGAGAATAACGGATGGAAAATTTTGCATCAGCCGCCTTATAGCCCACAGACCTTGCTCCTTCCGACTATCATCTGTTTTGATCCATTCAGAATGCTCTATCAGGAATACGCTTCACTTCAGTTCAAGGTATCGAAAATTGGCTCGATTCGTTTTTGGCCGCCGGCGCAGTTTTTCTGGGATGGAATCCATAAATTGCCAGAAGGATGGGAAAAAGTAGTGGGTAGGGATGGGCAATACTTTGAATAAAAAATCTTGTAACATTTTTTCACAATAAAGGCTCAAATTTAAAAAAAAAAAATCCGGTTTTTAATGCATACACCCAATAATAATAGTATTATTTTTCGTAGAATTGTTGAGACCAATCATTAAGCTCTCTTTGAGAGACGTTCCATTTGTGATTTTGCCTGACTCGTCGAAGACTGTTCTCAATTTTGTGGTGCTGCTCGACGTCAGCATGATGAAGTAGGTAGCAATATTTCTGTCTAAGTATGTTATCATTAGTAATTAATTTCATATATATATATATATATATATATATATATATATATATATATATATATATATATATATATATATATATATATATATATATATATATATATATATATATATATATATATATATATATATATATATATTAGATTTAATCAATAAATCTGTACTAAAATCGACTAACACAATAGTACACAGTAATAAATAAAATATGCTATTAAATTTAATTAATCTGGTATTTTAATTTTTAAATTAACTTTCGATTAAAACCTAATTATTTAAAGAGAACACCTTCTTTTTCGCGCGGAAAACAGATGACTTATTAAAGCACTTTTGAAAAGTAATATTTTTGGTTCGTTCTTTATACTTAATGGTAGTTTATTAAACCAACCGACACCACGATAAAAGAAATTAGTTTGACCCGCAGTAGTCCGACGAAAATGGATAACGATGTCATTTATTCGTCGAGTAAAATGTCGATGTACATCCGCCACATAACTGAATAAAAAATTATGCTTTATGACAAGATTCTTAATTTTTGAAGTTTGTATAAAATAAAGGCTATTTTCCGCAATTACCCTTTCAAGCTATCTATATGCATTTCCCAATTCACTTTGCTATCAAAAACTAGCCCTAGATATTTGGTGACAAAAACACGCTTGATTAAAATATTGTTTACGTAGATCGTGTGTAGAGATATATCATCAAGATTTTTGTTCCTAGTTTCAAATATAACGTAGTTGGTTTTGTCTTCGTTTATTTTTAAATGGTTTTCCGCCAGCCATTTGTTAATTAAAAGAATGTCATGTTGCATTTTTGCCATCAATTTTGGTATATTTTTTTCACCATAAACTAGTACCATGTCATCAGCATACAGCTGTAAAAATCCATCTAGGGGGATATTAAATATTTTATTGACGTATATATTAAATAAAAGAGGTCCAATCAATGAACCTTGAGGTATTCCATATTTAATCTCCGACGTACTACTAGAATTTTTACTAATACCAATTTCGCGAAGCTTAACAATTAATGTACGATGACAGATTGTATCGAAAGCCTTACGAAGGACAATGAATAAACACGAAGTAAAAAGTCCATCTTCTAAGTTCTTCCTGACTTTTGCCATCAGTTGACATACCGCCTATAATGTGCCTGATTCGGCACAGAAGCCAAATTGATTTGGACTAATTATATGGTTTAATGTACAACAAGCGTTCAGCTGATTGAATAACTCCTTTTCAAATAATTTACTAAATGTTGAATTAACAGTTATCGGGCGAAATTGTGATGGGGAATTTTTACTACCTCCCTTATGAATCGGTGTCACTTGCGAAATTTTTAAACAAGCTGAAAAACTGCCATCTCGAATGCAAGAGTTAAACAAAATTACAAGTTTCGGAATTAAAATTTTTTAAAATTTTTTTTAAATTACTGATATTCTATCATATCCCGTAGCAGACCTTTCATTTAGTTTATCTAGATAGTTTGATAGCTTTTCTTCATTTGTAAATGATAGTTCATAACTCTAACTGTTTCGATATCACTTGAAAGTAAATTTGAGTTTAGCGAACAACCATGAAAAAGCTGTTCAACACAAGTAGTAAAATATTTATTAAAGATATTTACAACTTCAACTAAATCATTTAACGAAGTTTTTAAATAAATATTTTTATCGTGACTCGTTTTATTAAAGATATATCTATTAGCTAAATTCCAGACAAGCTTTGGATCATTAGAATTTAATTCCTTAATAAAATAGTTTTTCTTTTCCTTTTCAATGGTTTTCACTGCCAATTTTTTATAGAATTTAAATTTACTTTCAAAGATTACTGTCGATGGATAAGTTTTCTTAAGTGTATAGAAATAATCACTAAGCTTAATATATTGTAAAATTGTATTGGTTATCCATGGTTTTTTTGATACCCTTCTTTTGTTACACGAGATGTTAACTGTTTTTTGGTCTATTATGTGAGTACATACGTCAACCAAATCCTTAAAAGTTGACGCTTGTTCTATTTGACTAGAGAAGTTAGGTAAATCAATTTTATCGTAAAGCAATACTTTCTTAGTTACATTAACTGAATTTTTACACACATTACTATTATTATCGATATTAATAACCATTAACCTATGATCACTTATAAATGAGTCAAATAGATATATTTTAACAGGATTAGATGTAATGTCGGTAACTAAGTGGTCAATAACAGAATTGTTAGCAGAAAAACGAGTTGCATATTCATCGTCGATTTTATTCAGTATTGCGTATCCACAGCTATTTATAACATCTAAATATTTATGTACTCTAGATTTACTCGATTCTAATACATTGACGTTAAAATCACCGATAACATAAGAGTTTTTACATGAACTGATAATATTTTCCAATACATTTAAAAAGTCATCAAAATTAGTATTTCTCTCTTTCCTATATACAGCAATAATATTAAAATTAATGTTCATCAAATGTACTACCAAAAGCGAATGATCATTATCTGTGGATTTTTCTACAACTTGAGAAACTATCTCGTTTAATACATAAATACAACAACCCCCACCACGATTGTTATCTCTTGTAGCAAAATGTGCCGTATAGTTATCATTAATCTCACTTTCATAAATCCACACTTCTGTTAAAACAATTACATGGACAGCAAAATTATATTGTACTATTGTGTTAATCAAATCATCAAATGAATTTCTTATACTTCTAATATTACAGTAAAGAATATTTAAACCTGATCGAACCGACAGGCTATTATGGGAACAGTTAATATAATGACTGACGTTAATACTATCATAAAAATTAAAATTATCTAAATTGTTTAACATTTATAATTTAGTTGACTAGAATTATTGAATACAAAGAAAGACAATTTAACACTGTTTATCCCTTAGCATTTTTGATAGACTATCAATATCGGTATTATTTTTAATCATATAAATTTTTGATGATGACGTTTCACGTACACATACATAGTTACCTCCTAACCACACATATTTAAGAAGTTTATCCCGCTTTAATTTCCGACATTCCCACATAATTTTTTGGTTGATCAATGTTAAGTCCGGGTTAAAATAGATTTGGTCACCTTCTTTTGAGACATCAACTATCCGATTTACGTGTCCTGGTCCATAAATTTTTTCTTAGCTACATATTGAATTTTAATCGCCTTAGATCTAAATTTAACTAAAATGAAGAATTCCCATTAAATTTGTTTGTATTTTGTTCAGTAGGTTTGAATCTTTTTTCAATCCTCACTGTCTCCAATATATATATATATATATATATATATATATATATATATATATATATATATATATATATATATATATATATATATATATATATATATATATATATATATATATATATATATATATATATATATATATATATATATATATATATATATATATATATATATATATATATATATATATATATATATATATATATATATATATATTATATATATATATATATATATATATATATATATATATATATATATATATATATATATATATATATATATATATATATATATATATATCTATATATATATATATATATATATATATATATATATATAAATATATATATTATATATATATATATATATATATATATATATATATATATATATATATAGATATATATATATATATATATATATATATATATATATATATATATATATATATATATATATATATATTTATATTTATATTTATATATATTTATATGTATATATATATATATATATATATATATATATATATATATATATATATATATATATATATATATATATATATATATATATATATATATATATATATATATTTATATATATATATTCAACTTATTTTAGCCTTTAGATCTCCATAAATATTGACTGACCAAGCTCTGATCAAGTATTTTTAATGGTAATGCAATATTATACCTGCTGTTATTTTTTCGTAACATTTGTGGCAAAATAATCTCTATTGCCCTTTCTTCTTCACTTGACTGTAGTGTTTGTGTATCATTTAACTCATCTGATTCGAAGAACTACCTCAAGGTAAAGTCTATGTTTGAAGCTTGGATCCCTGTTTCCTCAGCTAGAATCCACCGAAACGCCATATTTTGAGCTATTATAGTACATCCATTATATCCGTTTAACCGGCCGGCTTCTAATATTTTAAGAAATTTATTTGATCCCAGTAAAATATCGATTTCATTAGGTTTATCAAAGTTTGGATCAGCTAACTGTAGAGTTTTTAGAAATTATAATTCTGTAATTTGAAACTGGCACCTGGTGATAACGTGGTCAGTTTGTTTAAGATAAAAACATTAATTTCAAGCATTCTTTCTAGGTTATATCTAAACCTTAGAGCTACAGAAATCATTCCTTTAGTGTATTGATTTAATGAGGCAATACTCGATATGGTCAGATTGGCGTTCGAACTTGATAAGCCAAGTCTTTGTACACAAGCTTCTGAAATAAATGATGCCTGGGAACCAGAATCTAAAAGTATTCTGCACTGCAGACATTTTTCAAAATTGTTTTTCATATCAACTACCACAGTCAATAATACGGTAGAAGGGTACGACTTGTGCATTATTTAAGTTCAGTATTGTGCTAGGAACGCTACTAATACTTTTTGCTTGGTTATTGATCGAGTTATATAGACTTACTGAATCATAATGTTATAATGTGGAATGTCGTCTTTTATATTGTTTACATCCAAACTTAGAAGAACATGAATTGACGCGATGATATCTTGATAAGATATCAAGATCGTTATATCGTCTATAACTGATGTCGGTCATGGCAATACACACAAGATAATAAGTCAATGGAAGCCACGTTTGCCTTTAGCATAGCATTTCGGGGTTTGTTATAAATAATAGGCGGTACTT
The DNA here is from genome assembly GCA_963556175.1 of Tipula confusa. Taxonomy (NCBI): domain Eukaryota; kingdom Metazoa; phylum Arthropoda; class Insecta; order Diptera; family Tipulidae; genus Tipula; species Tipula confusa. Next base: position 4,094 of record CAUVYK010000598.1, on the reverse strand, counting down.
GAAGACCCAGCAATCATTTCAACTTGCTCGCATTATTTTCCCAGAAATTTAATAAAATCATCAATTGTATAGGGAAATCTTTCTCGGAGAATGATTTGGCCATGCAAATTTTGTCTCCTTGTCCAACCTTTCAAATAACGAGTTAACTAGCCAAGGGTCACGTTTCTTGGTTTCATTACTTAATGCATCCAATCCTCGTAGAACTTCATTTGCAATATTGTATAATCCGTGTCTGAAATTGTTTTGCTGATGTATTGGCTTTATGCTAAAAAAAGTGTTAAGGTCAAAATAACACATCTTTTTTGGTCGTATCGTCCAACGATTTTTCCCTATGCTTTATTGAAATTTACATCAGTTACTGTTACATGACGTACCATCATTGCAGCTTCTCCTTTTAAAAATCCCGTCAAGTACTGGAATTTTAGTGCGTTTGTCAATGATTTCCTATTATGCAAAGAAGACTCATACAAATCGCGAAAAGCTGGAAATTCTGTATAGTAAATACAGAAATTAAATATTTTTAAATTTGTTAGTCTAACCTCATTGTGGTCATTATTTCCTGATGTGAAACTAGTTGACAACATTTTCCAATAACCACGTTGTTGTTCCGTAAACGATAACATCGAGTTGTGATATTGTTGATGTAGGTCTTTGAATACGATATTTTTTGCAGTGTCAGCTGTACATAACTTGAATTTAATCACAAAATAGCGTATTTTAATGATGTTTATCTCAGATGTCAATTCTAACGAAACAATTGCATTATCTTGCTCCTTAAAATCTAAATAAGCCCATTCTAGTGCTTCCATCCGAATATATTCACGTCTTCTATTGTATATGTGATACAGTAAGATTACCGTAGAATTTTTCAATGCGTGTAATAGTCGCCTTGGCGTAACCTTGACGGTTAACACTATCCTTATATTTGGATTGATACTAAGTTGACTCTAAGTTAGCAGAAATAGATATAACTGTTTACTAAAGTTATTTAATTAACTAGATTTTAGCTCAACGGTCAATTACGTAATTTGTTTTGGAACAAGTAATTTTTACTAATGGTTCCTTAAATGGTTAAGTAATTCTTCAGATGCAAATAAGTCCACTTCTTACAAGTTCCGATGTCAAAATTTTGTTTCCGGCTCGAAGGACGATGTATAATTTTCAGATAAATCATGCGATAACTATCCGGTTGAAATGATGCACTGTTAATTTTAACCGACTAGAATGATCCGGGTACAATAGCTAAAGTTCAATATATTGCGGTAAGTATCCAAGAATATGCAGATTAACGTAATCCAAATCCAAATCGAATGTAGTTGATCTACGAGTATTTCTGGTCCAAGAAGAAAGGTACAAAGTTCGCCCAAACATGCGCGTGAAATAATTCTTAAATCAATCCTAAATATAAATACAATATTTAGGAATGGTTTAGCAAAAACTTCGCACGCGGATATGTTCAACCTATACTGGTGAGTATTTGAGTTTAGTTATTGAAAACCACTGCGTTTTATTTCAACGTGACCTCAGTTACCATATTTTTATCTAAGATTCACTCAACACGGACCAATAATCAATAGAAAACATGCTTCAGAATTTGATGACTCTGGTGAAGATCCACATTAATTTCCATCAGATACTGACAAATCAAATAATTTAACCGATCCAGAAATTGAGCTTAAGGCAGCTGAAATTATGACTGTATAATTTAACCATACATGACGGTGCTACGAATATATTACAACATTTAACCATAAGTTCCGTACATCGGGTCATACTCACATGGAATGTGATTCGGATCATTCATAATATATAAAATCTGGGGTCAAAATTTACCATCTATGCGAATGGTACCAGTTTGTTGAACATGTGGCACTACAAAAAACGTTTAATATTATCGAAATAGAAAAAAAGCATTTTATGATTTTTTTTTCAGTTATTAAGGGAAAATTTATGTAGAAAAAAGTCAACCATGATAGAAAAAAAATTATTTGGCGGGAGGTTAAATAGTTAAGGTATTCCAAAGCACACTTTAGATGTCTAGAATATAAAACCACTCAAACGAAGACGAATCGTTCCAAAAACTAAATTTACACCGATCAGGAGAGAACACTTTCAAATTATCAAAACTTAAAAATGCTTATTCAATGGAAGTCTGTATAAGCAAAGCAAAAAAAAAGTTCTTCTCGACCTGTTTCCATTAATAGATTCAAATTTTCACACATTTTATAAAAATTTGCCAGTAATTGAAATGGCAAATATTCATCCTGATTTAGTCAAGAATGAAGAACCAAGTGTAGTTTAATGACATGTATTGCGATGATAACAAACTTGTATTATGAATTGATGTATGCAAATAAGTTTGTTTAATCGTTGAAATCATTAAATGCAATTAAAAAACACCTGTTTTAATATTGGAAGTACACGTTTGGAGACGAAAATTAGCCTACGTGCTGAAAAGCTGAAATTAATATTTTAATAGGGAAGAAATACATAACTTCAATTAGTTAATTGAAATTTCAGTCTTAACGTTTTGTTATAACAGCGCATGTTACTTAAGTTTTGGTAATTCCAACAGATTAATTTGGAACAATAGCTTAAATCGGATTTTAAGAAAAATCTTGAAATATTTGAACTATTTTTCCCCTTTATTTATATGAACAAAAAAATAATGTATATTTGGTGAAAATTCACCTAAAAACGAAATTTAATATTTTTGAAATTTTCAAAATTTCATTTTGCTCTCCTTAAAAGTAAGTGAAATTGACTTAGGCGATTACGCCTTATTGATTGATTGATTTGATTGATTTTGAATGTACTGCCAAGCATTAAGCAGGATATCCCGGAAAGCGCCGGGCCCACAGTACACCCGTTTTTACATATACTTGGAAGGATATGGAAGGATATTAGTTAAATTATTGAGATCGACTCGGTTACAGACACCTTGGCGGCCAATAGTTAGTAAATTTTTGTGGGTTAGGGAAAGGAAAAGTAAGTTAGTTATGACATAATTGGTCCGATTTCCCGGTAGCCAATATTCAAACTACTGTTAGTGTAAGACAATCACATTTTTGTTGTACTGCTCTGCATTCTGCCATCTCTTATCAGCAACTCCAGTATGCCACCATTCATCTGTAATCTGCAATGTTTCCCTGAAAATCAAATCTATTAATGAACTAATTACTCTAGGTTGTTATAAATTAAATTAATTTTTAACTGGAATTATAAATTAATTAGTTTTTAGTATTGTAACTTCATTATACAATAATATAATTCCTGCAAGCCATAGGCTGTAATAAATAGGATTAGTACAAAAATGTAAGAATACAACAAAAAATATAGAATATAGAAATATAATAATATAATACTAAAGTTATTTATAAATAATTAAACAATATGATAGGGGCATTATGAGTACTATGATCAGCAATAGTATAACACACATTAACAATTTATCCCATACTCACCACCGATAGAAACCAAACTTCTTAACAACTCCACAACAAACCGAAATTACAGATTTAAGAATACTTAAAAAAGGCAGAGTAAAACGACAAGCAAACCAAAGTAAAAAAATGACCAAAGTCAATCTGGGACCAACTCCAATAGGAAAAGGCCAAAAGCGTGCACTACCAAGGGTGCCGCCAGAACGCCCTTTTCGAAAACAGCTGTCATTTCCAGCAGATAAAATGTATGCGAGCTCTGCCGACACCAACCACTACCAGACCAAAATTGCCAATTAAGCCGGTATTTAAACAATGACAGTCATCCACAAGATCTGGGAAGACTATCTGGCCAACCTCACTCTGTCACTTCTACAAGTAAAGCAAACCACACATATGCTACTGTCGGCCCACACCACACCGAAACATAATAAATGAAAAAACCAGCTACAACAACTCGGGAGTGTCCCCTGAAAAGCTACACGCAACAATTGGAAGAACTAGCAAGTTCACTACCACGATCCATCTTCACCAGATCCAAGTCACAATTCCTGGGATTCCGGTGATCAAGGTTTCAACTCAGAAGGTGGCCTTGAACTGCTCAACGCCCCACACCTCACCACCACGACTCCCTGACGGTTCTCCTTAAAACCA
>CAUVYK010000597.1:0-29659 GCA_963556175.1 Tipula confusa | reverse complement strand
AATTCATTCAAATCGAACAGCCCTTTTGTTTTGTAATTTAAGAAAGCTGCAATTGCTTTTGTTTTGTTTATGTTTGTGTCTGGAATATTATTCTTTAATTCATCTGCCAGTGCTTTGCACTCTTCTTCTAAACTCTTAGAAATTAGAAATAAAGCCACGGATTGTGGCATAAAAGAACTGACAACCTCTACTCCATATAAAATGCTTTTAAACGGTTGTTGTACACCACCTGCTAGGATCGTTGTTACGAAAGATGCAAGGAATGTAACATTTGTAATTAGATTCACAAGCCCTTCTAACTTAAATATCGAATATAAAAACAAATATTGAAATACTAAAAATATTGGAAGAAAGCATACTTTACGAAGAAATATCTCAAAGAAATCTTTAGCGCTATAAAATACAATTAACGATGTAAATAAAACGTAAAGATAGCCAATTATGATGTTAATAATCCCTATTCCTAAAACAAGTTCACTAAAACTGTATAAATCTTTTTCGATTTCTCTTTTACTAAGAGCGTCTTCAGAAAAGGATCTTCCTATAAAAAAGATTACGGAAACAGAATATGAAAAAATAAAATATTCGAAAAAATATCTCAGAAAATAAAATTTTTTTATCTTATTTAAAATAGATTCGTCCTTTTGAATCATAATAGGTTTTAAATTCTCATAAGCGTTTTTAGAAAAAAGTGATAAGCCTATAACTAAACAGCCACTAAAAATTAAAAAAATAGAAAAACTTGCAAGAATTTTGATTCTTTCATTAGAAAACAAAAACAACTTAAACTGTCTTTTTATGATATAAGGTATTTTTAATATTCTTAGTCTACTTCTTGTCTTATTTATACTTTTATTTGAATTTTGTATTCGTTGCGAATCTTCGGGTATTAATTTATTAAAATTGTTTCTTATGTCATTAACTTCTTTAAAAGAACTTTCTTCTGCAGCTAATTCAAATAAAAATTCAGGGAAAATCATATTATCTGGCGTTTTAAGATTGTTATTTTCAAACCATTCAATACAACCACTGAATTTACCAGAATAAATAGTTTTTCCATCCTTCAAAAAAATGAAACGATCAAAAAAGTTTAAAATTGTTAAACTTGGTTGGTGAATTGTGATAATCATCATAAGATTGTTCTTCTTTGTTAATTCTCTCAAAAATGTTATTAACTCTAGTACTAAATGGGAATCTAAACCAGTTGTTGGCTCGTCAAAGAAGAATATTTTATTTTCTAATAAAATCTCATTTGCAATACAAACTCTTTTTACTTCTCCTCCACTTAAATTATGAAGCATGCTATCTCTTTTATTATAAATCTTAAGTCTTTTAAGTATGGCTTCTATTTTTTCTGTTGAAGCTGCCTTGTCTCTACAATTTCGGTTGAATGTTATATATTCATCCACGGTAAAATATTTTACATATTCATTTGATTGATACAATACAGTCATGTCTTTAATAAAGCTATCCTTCCTAACTACCCCATTATAAGTTATTTGTCCAGATGTTCTAAAACTATTTTGTAAGTGTCCAGATAAAACAGATACTAATGATGTTTTCCCACTTCCGCTTGGTCCCATTAAAGCTAACAATTCGCCGGGTTTTATTTTCCCGTAAGAGTCTTGTAATATTTGTTTGTAATTATTGTTCTCGTATACTTCTAAACATACATTATTCCATTCCAACACTCCCTCATTTTTCATTAATTTTAATTAATTTTAAATTTTATACTAATTTTTAAATTTTAGTAAAAAGGGGAAAATCTTTTAATCTACTTTTGTTTATCTTTTTTTATATCTATGATAAGAATTCAAGTACTTTAAGCAAAAAATTCGATAAAATAACCGAGATGTTGCTGTTAATATTGAATAAATACAATTCCAATGACCTGTGACAATTAAACGGCGTATTTTCAATCTGCAAATGCCGATGAGTACGAGACCGCATTCTTTTATACTAATACATGGATTTATCTTCAATTTCACCGCCTGATAACTTTATTTTCACTATATTCTAAAAAAAATCCCGTAATTTGTTGTTTTCCGACTTCAATTAAGGCGATATAAGCCTCAATGTTTGAATTGAAAACAATAAATCAAAAAAGGAAAATTGTAAATTTCAATTTCATCAACAATTTGAATTTTATAAAACCAACACAAATATTCAAAATGATAATATTCAAAATTCTAATGTTTTTAACGATGAAAACGCAAACAGAAACAGGCAAATAGAATATAAGCAGATTTATCAAGATGGAAAGAATATGATCATATTAAGCTCACGCAATGGATACATAACCTAAAAGATAGCCGAATAAGTATCTTTCCTAAGAGAATGTTTTATTCTATACTTCATAACTTTAAAAGAAGAGTTGAAATGTAAGACAAATCTAAAGGTGTAAATTTATTTGAAAAAATACACATGAAATTAATATGCAACATGATCTATGAAGATTACACGTTGTTATTTGAAAAAATATGTGCAGCAAACTTTGAAGAGTATACCATACAAATTTCAACAACTGTCGTGCATAAAGTATTAAAGGAAATGTAATATACAATTAAAATGATAAATCCTATGCCAGGACGAAGAAACAAGACTGTTGCAGTACAGGAAATAAAAATATACGCCAGATTTTTTGCAAATTAAAGAAAATTATTCGGATTCCAATATACTTTTTAGATGAGATTGAATTTAATGTATCATTGAGAATTAAAAGGGGAAGATTAAAAATTGGTGTTAATCTAACATCAATTGTTAGAAACATACGTTCTAATAATATAAGTGTTTATTGCGCAATGATTAAAAACCGTATTTTGTTTTATGAAATCAATGATAAGCCATGTAATGCACAAAAGTTCATTGTATACGTTTCCAACCCGTGTGATTGTATAAATTGGCTGTATATTTGACGATTATGGCCTCTTCATGTGTTTATAAGACAGAATTAGTGAGAAAAGGCAATATAACCTTGGTATTTTAATTCGATATTCTTTCTATACTCTCCTTTCCCAGCCCGATTAAAAATCTCTTTTATAAATGAAAACCTCACTTAAAGATATCGAGGTGTTTAATGAAACCCAATTAACGGTAAGTATGAAAGAGGGCTTGAAAATATGAAAATGTATGTGCCGTTATCCCTCGAAAATCATTGGATTCTCAATTGAATAATTTTTTGGTTCTACAATAAGATTAAAGTTTAATAACCTAAAAATGTTCCTTGATGAATATTAAAATACAATTTTAAAGCATTTCAATTTAGGATTTTGGTATATTTTTTTCTTTTAAAAAAGTAACCTTGTGGTTTGAAAAGATGTTTCGGATCAGATATATTATACGGCCCTATAATGATAAAATTTATTTTATATTATATTATAAAAGTATTAAAAAAAGTAACTAAAGATTTTTAAAATACGTTAAACAGTATATAAAACATAAAATAAAGGAAAATTAATTTTAACTTTTTTAACTAATTCCAAGCAAAGAAAACAGAGGTAAATGTGCATTGTTCGAATGCTGATTCCGCCACATAAATTCTTTGCAATATGACGCTAAAGAATCAATTGGAATACCTCTCATTCTCGTGGGTTTCGGTTTAAAATTATTCCAACACGACTCAATATTCTGGGTGTGGGCACCTGTTGTAGGACAAACAAAGTTAATAGAATGATTTACTGTTTGGTGAGACAGTCCCAAAGTATCTTGAATTCCTCTATATAATGCCCATTCATCGCTATGTATTATTGAACCTGCTCATACTACACTACTTATTATTGGTAAGAGTATTGCAGCCCCCCTATTTTCAACAATCTCTACAAAAAATTTTCCCTGTAATATAATATATACCGAATACCCAAATTTGCTGTCTTGGTGTTCTACCTCTGTGAGCTTTTATGTTATAAACAAACAAAGATTCGTCGATTTGACAAATTGTGCCTAAAACACCTAGTTTTATAGGCTCCGAATCAATATACACTCTGCCGCAAAATAATGGAACTAACAAGTTTTTTTGTTTTTCTCAAAAGTTGTAACGAATTAAATTAAGATTAAAATAGTCTATGCTCTGATTTCCATGATTAAACACAATCATTTCTTTTTTTTCGTGAATCTCTATTTTCAACATACATTTTAATATATTTTTATAATTATAAAAAAATTGCCACAAAAAAAAATGGAACCAATAAATTTAATAAGGTATATAACCACCTTTATTTCGTACAATAAGTTCCAAACGTCTTGGTATTAAATCATACAACTTTCGAACATATGAAATAAGTATATTCGCCCAAATTGATTTTATTTCGTCAATTAAAGAAGACTTTTTTTAATAACCCTTTTTTCAAGTTCTGCACCGACAATAAACCACAAGTTTTCAATAGGATTTAAATCAGGTGATTATGATAGTCAATCAATTGCATTAATTTGGTTTTCGACAAAATAAGATATTGTATACTTGCTTGTATGGCACGAAGCATTGTCTTGTTGAAATAAAAATTTTCGGTCAAACCTAGTAGCTCGACCGATTCGTGTAGACAAGTGCTTAAAACCCTACCATACTTAATGCTATCCATCGTACCATCAATACTTTCAAGTTTACCTACACCATTATATCCAATAAAACCCCATACCATAACAGATCCACAATCAAATTTTATCGAAGGCGAACAATTCTCCAAATCATAATGAGTTCCTTGACGACGCCATATTTTACACATTCCATCGACCCGAAAAATATCAAACCGTGATTCGTCACTAAATATTACGTTCTTAAATATTTTAAATTGCCACATAGATTATTCAACTGCAATATTAAATCTTCTTAACAATTGATCTCGCGATAAAAGTGGTTTTATGGCTGCTACAGCAGAAGCCAAATTTTGTGAATGTAATGCTCTTCTCACTGTTTAACGACTCACAATTTTACTCCTGTTGTTAGCTATTTCTCCAATGAGTTTTGAGGTACTTGTCTTCGCATATTTTTTTGATTCTCTCCATGATTATTAAAATATCATCCTCATAAGGTTTTTTGGGGCGGCCAGAACCCTTTTTCCTGTCCACACATCCATTTTTATTAAATTTGGCTGAATTTTTTTTACTGTATACAAAGAAATGGTCAGTATTTCTGATATTTTTTCAGTGTAATTTTAGCTTTTAGAAGACCTACTATTCTTTCTCGGGTCTTCTCACTCTGTAATTGAATCATATAGGGTTAATTACGCAAGAGTTATATATATAGAATTTCGGAGGTAAAATCAAACGGTTAGTTTTTAATAAAAGTTCGATTTTTTTGTGACAATTTTTTTATAATCATAAAAATATATTAAAATGTATGTTGAAAATAGAGATTCACGAAAAAAAAGATTGTATTTAATTATGGAAATCGGAACATAAACAAATTTTAATCTTTATTTAATTCGTTACCACTTTTGAGAAAAACAAAAAAACTTGTTGGTTCTATTTTTTTGTGGCAGAGTGAATAAAAAAAACAATGAATAAAAATATTTGTTATTCAGATATTTAGGCAAAAACATTAACATCTAGGTTGACCGTACCTCTTTAAACCCGATTTTTTGTATTAAACTAATATGCAATTTTTTTAAAGTTCGGGAAAAAATTATATTTTAGAATTTTAATCTCCAATAATAACATTAAAACAGTTTTTATTGTTGATCTTGCCGCATAATCACAATATTTAATGTTTTTTAATCAAACCTGTTCCATAATTATTAGGAAATGAACCGGGTTTTGCAAAAGTCAAAATATTAAGTAAAACGCGAATATATTAAACGATACAATGTTTGCTAACAGAAAAATTCCGAGGAACCAGACATTAAGGATCATTAGATTATAGTGTGAAATAATTTTTGTTGAAACAGTATCGGGGATTAAAAACGAGGGAAAAAGCCATAAAAATTGTTTACATGAGATGAACAAAAATTTATAATTATACTAATTTTGTTAAAATCGACAAAAAAGATATCCTAATCTAATAGAAACCGACAAATCCAAATTCAGTAAAAAAATACCCGAGAAAGCCTGTTATAGGCGTTTTTTTACTCGAATTTGTCGAGCATAAACCCAAAAGAAAAATGTGATAAACAAGGGTAGAAAATGGAGATGGTGCAGTGCCAACAAACAAATGCAAGAATTTATTCCTCCAGTATCTAAAATATTCACATATGGCTGGAAAGAATATAATGAAACAATTAATCATTTACATTCATACTATATTGATAATGATTTTGTTAAATTTAAAAATAAAATCGACAAAACTCATATTAATACAATGAAGGAAATTATTCCTCAAATAAAATAGAAATTCTCAAAAAATATAGAATCGACGATTTTATGTTTTCCTACATGAAAATATTTATGATTAAACAAAATGAAAATGTTGATTTATTCACTAATTTAATTGGATAATTATTTTTTGTCTTTATCCTCATTTTTTAATTTGATCAAAACAGAAGCTAATCTCTTTGTTTTTATTTTATACCCAAAAACGCACTGTAATGCGAATATTTGCCCTGCGCAATAAAAAAAATTACGCTATTTTTGGTTTTATCAACCTTTAATCCTTTTATTTAGATTTCTGAATAAGTAGTACATCAATAAAATCTAACAATGCTCATTTTATTTGATCTCCTCATATGTTTGACAGGTCATAATTATTATGTGCTAACAACAGTGTTTTTTTATTTTTGTGATTTAAAATGAGTACTACATCAAAATAACATGCAATTCATATCTAAATTGCAGACATAAATTTAAATATGTAGTGCGTGTGTTATTTTAATAATATTGTTTCCTAAACATTCATTTTTAGTTATGTTATACATAGTTGCTGTAATTTTATGAGACTTATGCAAATGTTTCAGAAAATTAGTGATCAAGATTCAATTATTTTTAAAGATGTTTAAAACTATCATGATTTCTGCCTTTATAAGATAATAAAACATTTTTTGTTGGTATAATCAAATAAATAACCATTCGTAATATTTTTTATAGGTTTACTTTTTTATATAAATCAACAATTTCCAACAATAATATTCACTGGTTCACTAAACATAAACCATTTTACACGCCTTTTATTTATTATATAGAATTAATATTTTCAAACTTTTTAAATTTCTTCGTTTTGCCAAGTCTGTCATAAATAATTTGATTTATCGCGAATATCATTGTTCACACAAATTATTCTTACAATCTTCTTAAAAAAGTATATTTTTAATTAGACAACCTAGCTTATTAAATTTTTAAGAAACTTTAAAATAATTATTATGACCTATAACAGGTGTGCCCAACCTTTTTGACCCAAAGAGCTACTTTTTTTTTTCAAACGAATGGCGATCGACCAAATGCAAACAATTTATATGTTAATAAAATTTAATAAATAAAAAAATAGTTAAAAATGAAAAATCGGTTAAAGTAAACCTTATGACCCCGGTTTCGAATCCCAGAAACACCCCTTATTTATTTTTATTTAATTTTATTTTATATAAATATATTTATTATTTAATAATGGATTAAATTTATTAAAGATTTCCACAATTTTTTTTCATTTTTACTTCTCCATATTAAAACATATAAACATCCTTTTAACTTTGATTTAACTCCTAACGATAGCTATTACACATCGTATACACAGGCAGCACTTTAGTTTAATAAGCAGATATTATATCACTTTCAACATCCTCAAAAATTTTACGTAATTGTTTTCGTGTCGGAATCATGATATTTGATTTTTTATTTAAATATTTCAAAGTGGTGTATTTCTGGGATTCATACCCGGGGGTAATTAAGTGTACTTACTCCTTTAATTTAAAGACAGTTTTTGTAACAACAGTTTTTCATAACGAAATAATAATGTCAGCTATAAAATATTAATATATTAATTTTCAAAGACGCTTACCTGTCAAGTTTTTATTTATAAATATGATAAAACTTAAATATTTTTATAACTAAAACATATTCCAGATTGAGGGGAGGCACCTGGCGGAAATACCGTGATGATGTAATAAAGCCGTCATAAATATTTCAGCCACTCAATGCAGGCAGAAAGTATGCATGAAAGTTAAAGTTGGCACGGATTTGGGTAGCCTAAATGTGTGGAGTATAGAATGCTTAGACAACATTTATATTTTAACGATATGTATGCAGACAATGAAGTACTCTTGCAGGCGTAATTTGGTTAATGTTTATCATTGCAGTAAATTTCGTACAAAAACATTTTTATTTTAAATTGAAAATATCATGCGATCGACAAAAATCTTCTTGGCGATCGACCAGTCGATCGCGATCGACACGTTGGGCATACCTGTCCTATAAGATATTGGCGAGGAATTTTATTCTAAAATTTTTATTCACATCTATAAATCTCAATATATCAGACAGTAATGGTATAATAAGTAGAGAATTAAATGTATTATGTGTTTGTAATTCTCAATGAAAAAATAGCAGTTCTTAGACTCTTTAAAATCTATATAAAAATGATATGACATTTTTGACAGCGAAAATTTCAAAAATTAAATATTACACAATTTTCTGTGTTTTACGACCCAAAACCCATGAACTGCCAAACTAAAAGAAACATAAAAATCAACTGGGCTTTATTAAAAAAACGTATACACGATTTTGAAATAAATGACATGTATACTTTGGAAAATACATATTATGGTAGAAATTTTATAAACTTAAGATATCATTGTAAAAATAAGTTACACAATAAATGTAAAAGAATGCTTAAGATAACAATATTAAACCAGAACGAAAAAATAATTTATTATACTAACGAACATACGGATGAATGTGATGATGCTAGATGAAATATATGATGAGTATATTACATAACATCATATTCATATAAAAAAGGTTTTTTATAAAACAGATTTTAACATAATAAGATGTTGGATTGTAAGATATTTTGTGAATAAATCTTTTAAGACTAAATATAATTATTTAATTACCTATTTTACTAACGTGTTTTTGTATATTTTACTAGAGTTGTACCTGGCACCAATTGTCCTATTTCTGATTTATCCATTCCTACACATTGATTGACATATAAACAAAGCTTGGCGCCTAGACCTGGTCCAGGCAACTTTTCAGCCGAGGTAAATGCTTGAGGATCATTTGTAAGTGAATTCAAAATAACCCCTTTTATTAACGCTCTTGTTTCTGCAGAACCTCTCCATAAAACCCCCATGACTCTTCCACATCGGAGATTTGAATAAACGGTTTCTAATTCACTAGAAGATGAAATATAAGGACAAGCCCAAACAAATAAATGAATACCAATATTGTCAGTAAAACTTTGTTTTAAAAACGAAAAAGCGGCCGAGGTTCTCTCAATTACCGGAGAAGTTTTTTCACAAGATGCATCAAAAGAAGAATTTGTGCTCATGAAATCGTCTGTATTGTAACCATCGAGGTTTAAATGAAGTTGTATTTTATAAACTAACAACATTACATTCAATTCGTCTATTATCGATCCTATATATGTTTCCACTGCTTCAGCTTCTGATTCTCTAAAATCTATTGTGCCTGTTGCAATAGAATGGATTGCCCTGACAACTAAATCTTGTGTATGTACCTTTATTTCTACGGTAAATGTTTTGTTTTGGTCGGTACAAATGGCAGCATTAGCATCTAACCCTAAAGAGCCTTTATCGGGACCTGATGGTAAGCCACCTCCAAGTTTTTCTCCCGACGAACTCCATGACCATTCTAATGAATTGTCCTCTTCTTTGGAGATTCCAATAAATAAAGATAATAATAGAACAAATGGCATGTAAAAATACAGCAAAACTTTTTATCCCTTTTAATAAAACACTTTTGTTTTATATTAATGAAACAAGATTTAAAAATAATGTACTTATTTATTTAAAGGTGTTATTTAATTTTTTAAGTGTTTCAAAAAAATTGTAACATACTCCGTAATTTCTTTCTTCTAATTCTTTTAAAAATTTTCCGCATAGAATCTCCAACTTTTCTGTTTTTTCTATTTCTGGGATTGTTTTGTTGTCAATTAATGAATAATAATAATCAATTTCTTTATCGCTTATACCTTTAATAGCATTTATAAATTCTACACCTTTAAAATTATATTTTTCTTTTACATTTTCTATAATTTTTTTCCCTTCTCCTTTGATGAGCTGAGTAAATGATTTCAAAACTATTTCTTCAACTGTTTCGGAATAAAGAATTGTTTTATTTGATATTGTGTTATCATCTGTCTTCTTTTCTATGAATTCGTTGTATATTTCAATTAACAAAGGCTCTTCAGTTATAAAATGAAATATTCTTTGATTTCTGTTGTTGTTTATCAAAAATATTTCCTCTAAAGCATTCTTTACAACAAAGGATGCTTTTTTATTCAAAATAATGTAAATTTCATTTTTCTTATCAACAAAATGAATCTGTTTTTTTAATTTCTTATAAATAGATTCTTTAAAACAACTATTACAATAAATAGTGTCCCGAATTTTTGTAGAGGCTGCAGACTTACAAGAAATGCATAAACTCATTAACATATTTTTAATTTTTAATTTTTATCTACTTGGTAAAATAATCGAGAATTGAACTTAGGTTTATTATTTTCTATAATAATATATTTTGAATTTTTGCTACCAAGAATTGAACCCAAACCAGTTCTTTCTATAATAATCTAAACTTCAATTTGAATTTATATCTATTTAAAAAACATTCGCGAGTTGAACCCACAATCATTCTTTCGTATAATAATCCAAAATTATTTTTTAAATAAATTCTCATCCCATGACTGAAAGAGAAATTTTTAATTTCCAAGGTACATCAGATGAAATAATTACAAGTTTAAATGAATACATAAAAACTTTAAAATGTTTATCCAATACACTGAATGAAAAATACAATTATAAAAAGAGGGGATTGTCTATAAATCTTCAAAATTTAACAAATGACTTAGAAGAAGAAAAAAGGAAAAACGAGGAAATCAATAAACAAGTGGAGATTTTAAACAAGGAAATAGTATTGGATGAAGAGTCTTTAAAATTTGAATCAAAAGAGACTAATGAAAAGAAGGTTGTCATAGCCAGTCTCGAATCTAAAAAGGAAAATTTAATAGAAGAAATTAAGAAAATGGATTCAAAATTGCATGTTTTAAATAAAAAAGTTTTAGGATTTGAAAATAAAATTAAAATAAAATCCGAAAAAATTAAAACACAAGCAGAATATTTTAGAAAATATTTGGGAATTGATATTTATCCAGAAATGAATAATTTATTAAAAGTTGTCATAGAACTAAAATCTAAATGTTATTTTTTAATTGATTTTAGAGATACTCCTACTGTTGTGGATGTGTTTCCAGTTGTTATTTCTGTAGAAGAAGCCCACAAAAAATTTATAGAGTCTGATAATTTTTATAGTTTGTGTAAATTTATGAGAGAATTGTTTTTAAAATTTAAATAAATTCTTTTATTTATAATTTACAGTCCCGGTTCGAATACAACTTTTAACTTATAATCATTACATTTTAAGTAAAAAAGAGATTAGATCCTTTCAGACAAGCTTCTGAAAAAACACTCTTAACTTCTAATTATTAAATATATTTGATTTTTATATACTTGGTTTATAGAACACATTTTTTATTGTTCAAAAATAACGTATTTTTTTTCTAGAATAAACTTTTAATATAATTGGTGTTTTTGTAATAAAAAAACAAGTTAAAACATTTGTGTTTTAAGTGTTGTATAAAAATAAAAGGTCTGTTATTTTATGTTTTTCTTTTTAGTCGTGAGTATATACAACGAAATACTAAATAGTTGTGTTATTCCTGTAACAGATTCCTTTTTATTAACTAAATACTACAAGCCTTTGTGTCCACACTCTCTTAAAATAGAAAAGTACATCGATGAAATAGATTCAATTTTAGAAAGAAACAACATTGATTTAAGGATGCACTACGTAGATTGTATGGATTGTAACTGCGATGAAAAAAATATTGTCGAGGTACCGACAGTAGTTCTATCTAAAGAGGATAAAATTCTAGATACTATCACGGGACAGTCGACTTACGAAGATTATATTAATATGATAGCTGCACATTTAGATTTGACTGGCAACATCTTTATCAAACATAAGAAAAGTACACCAGGAAAGGTAGTAAAATTAAAAGAAATAGACTTTGATGACGGGTTCGAAGGACCATGGCTGGTATTGTTTAATTCGGATGCTGATCGAAGATCACAAAAAATATTTGAAAAATTGGCTTCGGAATATAAAAACGAAATAAATTTTGGTGAAATAGATTCTAAAAGAACTTATAAAATAAGAACGAAGGTAAACATTCACGAAGAACCGGTCATTTTGGCTCTTTATCGTGGAATTGTTGCAAGTTTTACCGAAGAAAAAAATTATGAAAATATGAAAATCTTTTGTGAAAAATTGATTGAACCTTCATTCCAATTAATTGATTCTTTAAGATTCAAAGAGGAATCAAAGAAATTAAAAAGAGGAGAACCATTATTCTTGGTTTTTTACAGTGATTTGAGTTTAGCAAATTCCTATTTCAAAAGAATTGCACATGAATATAAATTTAAGACAAAATTCTTCAAATCAAAAGACAGTATTCTTTTCGAACGAGCAAATATTTACCCAAAACCTATTTCTGAAAATAGTACAACCGATGCTGATGCTGTGATACTTTCCGTTTATAAGGACGGTATCTTCCATCAATGCCCATTTGGTTTAGAAGAAACAAGAAAAGTGCCTGAATGGATATTCCATTCACATTTCCCAAATTTGACAAGAATAACAAATGATAATTTTAGTTCGATTTTCCACGGCCTAAAACCGGTGTTACTTTTAGTTACAAGAAATGATCAATACATACCCAATTTGGAAAGATTATCGGCTGATAAACATGTTGGTATTCCATTTTTAGATCTTTTATTTGCAACAATTGATGTCGATGCCTTTCCGTTGTTCATGAGTTCATTGTTGCCGTTGTTAGAATTTCCGATTTTGCTGATTTACAATCCGCAGACACAAAAATTCTATTTCAAAAAGAAGCGATTCGAAAAAAACTTTAATTTCAATATTGTCGCAAATCAGATGATAAAGGATTATGAAAACAATACGTTGTTAGAATATCCACCAAAAAAATCATACAAACCATATTTTATTATTCTTGGAGTTATATGCTTGGTACTGTTGGTTGCTGTGAAAGTTAGTGTTTCAAAACATGATAAAATTAATTAAAAGTTAAGCCAAATATTTTAATTAAATTTTTCAGCAAAATTAATTTTTACGACAATCTACGTGTTCCAAATTTTCACTTTTAAGGAAATTTCTGTGAACTAGACTCAAACCAAAAGGTATAAATATAAAAGACATAAAAAAATATGTTATTAGCCTTGCTTTTATTCCTCTACAATATAAACTCTGAACCTGTTTTTATGAACCAATCAGGAAATATGATACATCCTGGAGAATTGAACGGTCTTATATGGGGATATTACAATCCTCAAAACAATCACTTCGTGGTTGTAAATAATCCTGCAAGAAATAACGCAGCACCTCATTATTCAAATCCTCAGCATCATGTAAATGAAATTCCACGCGGAGTGATTGTTGCAGAACTGTCTCCAGAGGAAACAACAAAGGTTGCAGGCCCTCATAACCACAATGTCTTCCCAATAGCACCTGCTAAGCCAACAAATGAAGGAACTTCGAAAGTTGCATCAAAAGATGAAAAGGTTGATTCAGTAAATAAGGATAAAAAACCAAAAAAGGACACCACTGAAAATGGAGTGGCATCTTTAAGTGTTTATACGGTCATGTCTGTATTCTTAATCGCGTTAGTATTGAAATAAATTGTAGATCCGACTTTTTTCAAAAAATGTTTAAAAAAATGAATATGTTAAAGGTGTTCAATTAAACCATTTACTTCATAAAATATTTTACTTTTCATAATATTTCTAAAATTTAATATAGTAAAATACATTGAAAACCTATTCTGTTGTCTTAATATTTAAACAATATTTTATATTTTGTATTTATCAGGCTATCGTCTTAAAAGCCATTTTTAATTTATTTATTAATTGTTTAATTTATTTATTAATTGTTTAATTTATTTATGAATTGTTTAATTTATTTATGAATTGTTTAATTTATTTATTGTTTATTTATTGATTGTTTAATTTATTTATTAATTATGTAATTTATTTATTAATTGTTAAATGTTTAATTTAATTAATTAATTATTTATTAATTGTTAATTGTTAATTGTTTAATTTATTTATTACTTGTTAATTGTTTAATTTATTTATTACTTGTTAATTGTTTAATTTATTTATTAATTGTTTATTTATTAATTTATTATTGTTTAATTTAATAATAATTAATTATTATTACGAGATGCTATTATTATTTATTATCTCCAAAAAAATTAAATCAAAATTTGTACCCATGCAAAAAAATAAAGTCATAAAGGATATATTGAATGATTATGTTTTAGGATTAAAATCTATCAAATATTTATTGCTCCCAGCAATAATTATTTCTGTTGTATCTGCCTATTGCGAGAGTTATTTAATAACTTTAGTAAATGACATTATAGAAAAAATTCAAAAGAAAGAAGAAGCTTTGCAATTAGTGCTTAAGCTATCAATTGTACTATTGATACATTCTTTTTCATCAGAGGTAATAGGATATCTTCTAAGCGGTCCATTACAAATTGTTTATAAGAAAGGATTGGTAGAATCTTTACAATCTTTTATAAATTTAGAATATTCTTCTTTTGAAAAGCTGGGGGTTGGTAAAATATCTAAAATAATAGAAAGGAAAGCCATTTCTATTGGAGAATTGATTAATGTGACATTAGTTAATCTTATTCCTATACCAATACATATATTCTTTGTAAGTTGTTTGTTAACAACCATTGGATACAAAATTTTATTTACAGTGCTCTTCTTTATTTCCTTTTATATTTTTTGCACGATAAAAATTACAGATCATAGAGCAAAATTGAGAGTCAGAGGAAATGAAGAATTAAATTTGTCCAATAATGTTTTAACAGAAATACTTACCAATTATCAAACGATACGTGCATTTAATAATGAAGACTACCAAATAAATAGATACAATAGCTGTTTAGATAAAACATTGCCATTTTTAAAGAAATTGTGGAAGAATCTTTATTTTTTGAATTTTATTCAGAAAATAATCTTCTCTTTAATGGATTTCGCAGTGATTGTCATAATGATTTTTGATAGACGGTGTGAAATTGCAGACGCCACTATGTACTTTCTAATAAGTAGAAATATTAGAGCCAGGTTCTCATTCTTGGGTTCCATTTACGGAAATTTCATGTTAATGTACACAAATATAAAAACTTCTATCATTCCGAAGGCCAAAGAAGACACGGGAAATAAAATATTTGCTATAAAGAAGCAAATATCATTTGAAAATGTAACAATAAAAGTGAAAAATATTTTTTTGTTAGATGACTTAACCTTCGAGATAAACAAAGGAGACAAAGTGGCAATAATAGGAGGGAATGGTACAGGAAAGACTACTCTTATAAGAGTTTTATTGGGCTTTTATGATTATACAGGCTCAATAAAAATAGATGACCATGAATTAAAATATATTTCTAAGAAGAGTTTAAGAAACAAAATAAGTTTTGTACCACAAGACTCTTCTTTAATGGACGACACTGTAAAGGAAAATATTACTTATGGATTAAGAATGTCTGATGAGGAAATAACAAATGAGGCCGTAAAGTATGGCGTTCATGATTCGATACTAAGATTAGAGAATGGATATTTAACTAGAATAGGAGAAAGAGGTAAAAATTTATCGGGAGGAGAGAAACAAAAGATTGCTTTAATAAGAGCTTCTATTAGGAAGAAACCTATTTTCATCTTAGACGAACCTACCGCTTCAATTGACACTTCATCCGAGAAAGAGATCTTCTTATCTCTTTTACAGAAGAACGAGGATGTAACAGTTTTTATAATTGTTCATAACCATGAATTGTTAAAATTGTTTGATAAAATAATATTTCTTAAGAACGGAAGAAGCACTTTTTATGATTCTTACGAAACTTTTTTGAAAAAAAATGGAAACAAAATAGATTTTTATAAACAGTTTACATCGTCTGTAGAAAGTGTCGTGGATTGAGATCGTTTTTATTTAAATAGTTAATTTATAAATAATTTTTTTTGAAAATATTCTGTTTTTGAAATATTGAAATATTAATTTAAGCCAATCATGTCTTTATATAAGAACATATTGTTTGCATTATACATTATTTACATCATACATTATTAACATCAGACATCGTTTGCTTCACTTTTTTTAAATCATTTATGTGAAATAATATTTCATCAAAGTTAATATATTTTTCTTCCATTGTGTCTTTAGAAACTATCACGAAGATTCAACTGTTAAGTATCCTTTATAAATGTTATTTGAAGTTAAATATGAATTTAGGGCTAGAATTCCGACCATCGACTTTTTTAAAAAAACATAAAAAAATTATAACGCAATTTTTGTGTATGGTAAGAAGCTGTCATAAAGTGCTCATTTTTACTCTTAAAGATGAGGTATGAAATTCAAAATTGCGAAAAAATCACTCGTTTTTAAATACACAATGTAATAGATGTCAAAAATAACGTCGTTCATGCAAATTTCGAGTTTGTAAACAATTTACACAGAAATCTGTAATTTTCTAGGGGTAACAGCATGTGTTTAAAACAATAAAAGTAGCCACAAAAAGTACAAAGCGATATCTATTTAGTTCTTAACAATAAAATAAGGGGGCCCTGGCATAGTAGGACGGATAAACGAATCAAATTTAGTATTATATTAGACAACACGTCGAAGGGCATCGGATATTTTTCAGAATGTAAAATTTTAACTGATCTTATTATAAAACATATGTTAACATAATTAATCACTGATGGTAGGTAAGAAGGCACACATTTTATACACAAGTATAAATTTATAGACATCGTGAGAATTCAGGTTAATACAATCAAGGATTAGTGATACTAAATGAAAAGAATAACCTCTGGGAGAATGAGAACTGAAGAAGAACTCTAATATAAAATGAATAAAAAAAACGAAATTTCGGATGACATTTGTGTAAAAAA
Organism: Tipula confusa; assembly: GCA_963556175.1. Taxonomy (NCBI): domain Eukaryota; kingdom Metazoa; phylum Arthropoda; class Insecta; order Diptera; family Tipulidae; genus Tipula; species Tipula confusa. The sequence continues at coordinate 12,518 of CAUVYK010000597.1, read as the reverse complement.
TAAAAAATTTGTTAATTATAAAAGGCTTCGAACACAGAGTATCGAACTAAAATATACATATTTTAGTACATAGAACAAGGATTGACAATTAAAATACATTTATCGAATAAACAATCCACGTTTCAAAAAATTTACTGTCTTAATTAATAACCAGAATGTTTTTAACCTGCCATTTAATGAATATTTAAATCCTTTTGAATGAATAAATTTTAAGGTCTCTTGATTATTCTCATTATCCTTTAATTGTGCGATTAAAGGACAGTTGAAAGTAATATACATATTAATCTGTTATTCTCATACTTATATCCAAATATTATTTTTTATCTTTATAACGGATTTTTTAATATTTTGCTCCTGGCAAGATTTTTGTGAAATAACAGGCAATGAAGGAGGGTTGGAGATAAATAATTAAAAATTAAAATATAATTTTAAATAAAGAACAAATAATAACAGAAATAAAGAAAATCTAAATACCATTTACTATATCAATCATATTTTAAAACCTATTATTAGACGATTTACCTTCGTACATTCTGAGGAATACGCACTCTTTATCATGAAAAAGTGAATTTTCTCGCTAATACTAGCTGTTGTATTCTCTCGTAAATCACGCTAAAGTCTTTTAATAGTATTGGTGTGAATTTCGGAGTTTAGTGGGTCAACATAATTGACATGGTGGTTTACTATCAAGTGTTCATAACCCAACTTAGAAAGCCTATTATATTCCCACCGATAGTCGGTTATAATCCTGGTACCAGGTTAAACATGATTTAGGATTAAAGTAGATAAATAGGTAGAACTTCGATCAGAAGTAATGTCAAGAAACATCTCTTCCAACCCCCTATATATGCTAATATCCGTACAATTATACTTCTACATAAATGCGTCTCATCGATTTCAACAGTAAATTTCATTAATATTACCTGGTAATATTTTACTACCAAAAAAATCCTTCATTTTTAGGCTCTTGTCCAGTATCGTTTTTGTTGACATTGAGGCATATAAAGAGGTTTAGATTATTGTTAATTTCATGACGAAACAGTATATTATTCTTCTACTTCACTTAATTTGTGGTTACTGTGTTCAAATATTGTACCTCAAACTACAGAAATTCTTTTACTGTATTGTTTATTATTACAAAGTTTTATGGAAGGCACCCGTGAATAGTTTTCCCTGCTTCAATAGAGCTGCAGGAACCACATGATATATTTGTAGGTGAAGTTTTTTGTAATTCTTTTAGTAGTAGAAGACAGAATTCTTCTGTGTTTGCACAAACTCCGGATTGAAAGATATTCCTAAGGTGTTGGAGTTTTATTTTTTTTAATTAAGTTAGTTGAGAAGTAATAAATTAATTATTTTTAATTATTTATCCTTCACAATTATCAAGTAACAATTTAGAATTAAACCATGATTCTTATAATTTTTTCTTCAATTTAAGTAATTCTTTATTTTGATTAATTCAGGTTTTTTTAATAAAATAATTTATATTTTTTACAGATATAATAACAAAAAACGGGAATCGAAGCAATAGAAATAAATATTTTTCTAAAATCCTTATGAATGAATTATTAAACTTTGAAAAAGAATTTGACATTATTCTTTTGGATAAAATAGTGGAAGAAGCGTTCAACCCTTCACATCCCAATAAAGAACAATCAGAACAATTTTTAGTAGAATTTAAAGAACATCCAAGCAGTTGGACAAGAGTAGACACCATTTTAAATAACAGTGTAAATTCCAAGACCCAGTTCTTTGCACTACAAATTTTAGAGTCAGCTATAAAAACCCGATGGTCTTTATTCAGTTTAGAACAAAGAAACGGATTAAAGGATTATATTTTACAATTTATTTTAAAGACCAGTACACAAAAGGAAACCTACGTACTTAAAAGGTTTAATATTATTTTAGTAGAAATTCTAAAAAAAGAATTTCCAAGAAGTTGGTCTACATTTATAACAGATTTATTATCAGCTTCACAATTAATTTCAATGGATGTTTGTAGAAACTCGTTAGAAATTCTCAAAAGATTAAATGAAGAAATATTTGAATTTTCTGATCAAATAAGCACAATAAAAAAACGAGCTTTACAAAAGCAATTTAAAACAGAATACATGAAAATTTATAATTTGATAAAATCAATTTTAGAAAATCCATCTTCGATTGATTATCAATTATTAGAAACCGTCTTTTCTTCATTTATAGTATTTTGTAAACACATGGGCAATGAATTTCTATTTAAAACTAATATAATAGAATTGTTGTGTAAATATTTATATTCTCCTCACACAATTTCATCTATAAAATGTTTGAGAGAGATAATTGAATGTGCTTCTTATAAGGATTCTGTTGAAAGTTTTAATGAATTAGGAATCACGGAACAAAATTATTCTACTAAAATCGTTTTCATTAACAAGGAGGTAGTAAATTTCTCCAAATTTTATCTACAGAAAGTAGCAGATGGTAAACTTTCTAAAGCTTATCAAAACTTTCAACCAGAAGAAAGAGAGATTCTATCCGAATTGTCTTTCTTGTTGTCTTCTTTGTATGATAACAACTTTTTAATTTTAGAAAAAAATGATTTTGATTTCTTAAAACAAGGTTTGGAGTTCTTAATAAAAGCCAGTAGAGTTAAAGAACCGTTAATTTTTAGTAAAGCTATGAATTTCTATCATAATTTCGTTTTAGATCTTTATGAAGAATATCCTTTTAGGACTCAACCAAAGAAAGAATTAAGAAGAAGTTATTATCAAAACATTTTAGACTCTTTAATTGATTTATTAATTAATAAAATGCCGAGGCCTGAAGAAGTATTCATTACAACGAACGAATACGGCGAAGTTGTTAAAGAAAAATTAACGGAAGTTGAGAAAATTGATTTTTTTAAGAAAGTTAAGGATACTCTTTTTTATTTAGCTTGTATTAATCCTACACCTGTTAGGAAGTATTTCTGTACAAAATTAGATAAATTACAAGATACAAACTTCTTTTCTCATAAAGAGATTAATAAAATTGCTTGGTCTGCTGGTTGTATTTCAGAAGCATTTGGTGAAGAAGATGAATATTCTTTTTTTATTGCAGTTCTTAAAGATCTTTTAAGTCTTTGTGAATTAAAATCTGCAAAAAGTGACAAAGCAATTGTGGCTTCTAATATTATTTATTTGATTGGTCAATATCATCGATTCCTTCTTTCTTATCTTTCTTTTTTAAAAGTTTTAATAAAAAAGATATTTGAATTTATGCATGAATCTCATGAAGGGATTCAAGACATGGCATGTGACACTTTCTTAAGGATCGCAGAAAAGTGTTCTTCTAAATTCTATCCTTTAGAAGAAGATGGAAAGAGTATTGTTATTTGTATGTTAAATAATGCAAAACAAATTACAAGTGATTTAGAACATTATCAAAAGAGAATTATTTATCAAGCTTTAGTTTATGCAATTATTAATTCTCCACTTTCACATAGAATGAAACTTTTAGAAATATTATTTAATTCTTTTTCTGATTTAAATTTAAGTTGTTTTGAATTTGAAGATAATAAAATAAAAGAAGCATCTCATATTATTAAAAGTTATTCACTTGTATTTGTGAATATGCCAGATTCTATTGATATATGTTATAAAACAGTTTTACCTTTTTTTATTGATTTTTATAATAAAATCAATCAAACAGAATATAATAGAAAATCAAAAGAATTATTAAAAAATGATTTAATTGAATTAATGATAAATGTAATAAAAGAAGGAATGAATTCAGAATTTTTAGATTTTATTTTTAAAACAATAATTATTGATTTTAAAAATGATATTAAAAAGAATTATTTAATTTTAGATTTAGGAACTAAAATGATTAAAAAATTAGAATTAAATATAAATCAAGAAAATTATTTAATTAATCAATTAATTTTTATAGAAGTATTTGATGCAGATGAGAATAGTAATTTAGCATTAAGTTATTTTAATTTAGCAGAAACTTTTATAGAAAAGAAATTTATTAATTTTTTCAATTCAATTTTTTCAGATAACAAATTTAATCAATTTATAAACATTTTAATTAATGGATTATCTTCTATTAAAGAAGTATCAGATCGTAGTTTAAATGTTTTATTTAAACTTTTAATCAATTTATTTGAACAAAGAGTATTTATATTTTTCAAGAATTATTATTTTTTATTATTAGAGAATATTATTGGTTTAGTATTTGATAAAGATAAATCTTTTAATTTAGATTTACAATTAAAGGTTTTATCTTTTCTGTTGAGAATTACTTTCCATTTACCTCCTTTATCTGAGAACGAAAACAATAAAATGATAGTAGGTACTTATTTAATTAAAACGTTGTGTACATGTTTTAATAATTTGACAAGAGAAACTATCGAATTGTTTGTTTTAGGATTGTTTGATTTATGTATTTGTGATGAAATATTTGAGATGCACGTAAAAGATTTTAGGATTAAAATTTATGAGTTTGGGACCAATGAAGATTTTCAAGAAGAAGCTAATTTATTAGAAGAAAGAAAACTTGAAGTTTTAAAGATTATTAAATAAATGCTTTATTAATACAAGAGGCTATTCTTAACCATAAATTAATATAATAATCCATCAATCTCATCACAGAAATCCTTTACACCTCTTTCAATTAAAGTTTTGAAATTAAAATCTTTAAAATCTTTAATTTTATTATCTTTAAAATCTTTAATTTTATTATTTTCTAATCGGTTTTTAATAAAAAAGATTTCATCATAAAAATTTAAATTCTTAAAAACGTTAAACCATTCGAAATTTACGGTCTTATTCTCCAAGAATGAAAAAACAATTTTATTATAATTCTCTTGTAACTCTTTTAAAAAATCTATTGGTTTACTTTTCTTAAAACATTTTCTGTCGAAAGGACTTTTCGGCATTTGGTATCCGAAATAATCTGATAGGATTTTATAGGTCTTTCTATCCTTTAAATATAGATTTTGCCAGGTCTTTTGGTTTTGTAAGATTAGTTCTACTACCATCGTCTGTTTGTTTTTGCTTTTACAGCCCTCAAGCAATGTTTGTGCTTTTGATTTGTGTTTTAGTGCAAGGAAAATCAATAAATTGGTTTTTTTCTTTCCTTTGAAATCAAATACACTTTCAGGGTTTGTTATCATGGTTAATAAATAATCTTCGGTTTGGGTGGTTGTTTCTTTAATAATTGCGAATGTTATTGTTTCTTTACAATAAAGTTGGCCGTTTGTGAGAGATTTTATAATTGGGAACTGCTTTTGCATAATTTATTTTTTTTTGGAAATGGTTATTTATTTTGTTCGATTCCCAACTCAAAGGGTGTTGTAGAAATTAAAAATTACAGTACGAAGTCTTTCCACGTGGTCGCCCATCGTAGTAGTCCTTCGCTCATGTAGGCTTAACTTCAGAGATCTAACGAGTTCTGGTGCTTTTCTACAGATATGACCGTAACCTTAATTAAACGATTTTAAACTATATAAAGTGTTTGTATATTCAATTGAAGTTTTGAAAAGAAACTTTTATTGATTTGATAAAATTAACTGCTTGTATAAATTTAAAATAAACACAATTTTAAAGGCCGACCATTATTTTTTACTGATTGATTCTTGTTCAAAAAATGTGGGGTAGTTATTAATCGACGTCTTGTACTTTTATTGTTGAAATCAAAAAATGGACGACCATTTTACAAGGAATAATAAAACATGGTTTACTAACAGATTAAAAGCCACTTTTTATAAAAATTGTTTTGCTATGATTTATAAATATTTAATACAGGTAAATATTAGAATGATGTCTATATTCATTTTGAGGTTATCGTCGTTTTATTCAAAGAATGGTTGTTAAAGATTTTGATTTTAGAAGTTCTTTCGTTTATATCATATTTAAACACTTTATATTAATTTTCCACTCTTACTTGAATCTCGTCAATAATTTTATAACTCTGTTTTATAAAATGTCGTTATTGTTTGTCAAATAAAAATCTTGCGTATTAGTGAGTTCAATTGAACAATTTCACTATTAAATAAATTAAATTTTAAACACTCTTCCTCTTTTTAAAAGCGCATCTTTAAAATTATGAGAGTTTTTTAATATTTTCAATCAAGATTTTCTTCGTTTTAAGATCCAGAATGATAATAGAAATCATCTTAACGAAAAGGAAAAGGTTTAATATACATAAAAATTTTGTCTGTTCCTAGAATCGTTTAATTTTTACAATAAACGAACAATCATGTATCGGTGACATTAATAAACGATATTCAGTTATAGGCATTTGTATTTTATCTCTTTATTCAAGTACAATGAATATTTGTCTTTCTAGATATTAAAAATCTTAAATATTTTTTGACATCTATTTACAACACAGTTTAAATGGAAAATGACACGTGTAAATCATTTAATGTCAGTTGAATATCTTTTAAATGTAATAGTCATACTCGATACCTACCAATAAATATGTTTTAAGGACAACCAAATAGAATGTTTATTTAAACACAGCTTAAAATATTTACAATATATATCATAGGTGTTAGAAAATTACAATATATTTTATTGAAAGGATTTTTAACAGTTTATACCACGTAAAAAAATATAAAGCAAGCCCCTTGTTTGTAGGACGAACTAATTCCTATGTATTTTTAAATCGAATTTCGTGTCATTGATATCTAATTAACTTTAAACTTTTCATTTAGTTTTTTAACATAATTCTCGGTTTTAACCTTAAGTGTGAGCATAAATTCCGAAAATTTATATCAATGTTACTTCTTGATGTGATAAAGCTACCTTTAACTATTAATCATAGATCTTTGATGGCCTTTGTAATTAGACCAACTAGAAATTTAGAGTGATTTATTGGTGATCGGTAAAAAGTGGAACATTTTTATATATTTTTAGAAACCAAATTTAATAGAAAAGCAGATTAGTCAACCCTAGAATAAAATCAACCCCAAAATTCCTATCACCGAATCCCGCCAAATTTTTTTAATATTATCTTCCATTTCCACATAATTTTTTTCCTAATAGAATTGTGACCTAATTCATATCTTAAAAATTTAATTCGTACTGCATCTTCCTCGTCCTTTAGCTTTTCAACCAGCAGATAAAAACTATATCTAGAAGTTTTAAAAGTTAATGCCATTCATTGATGGTATTGTTAGTACTTGGAAAATTATTTTCTAAATAAAATTTTGAGTGCCAAGTTTCAGGTAGGAATCTTGCAGGTGGAAATTCACATAAATAAGTATGATAAAAATAATCATATATTACATTTAAGGATATTGGAAAATCTTGATGATTGCGTAATTGTTCAAATGAATTCAAAATTTCACTATATCTGTCATAAGACAATGCAGAAAGTGCTTTTGAATTTTTTTATGAATAAATATGTTTTGTACAATGAAATTAGACCTGAAGTCTGAATTTTTCTCATTATAGATTGTTATAAATCGAATTGACATTCCGAAAATAATGCATTTGAAAAACATTCTTTTAATGTCTTTATAACTGAAAATTCAAAATCAGTTTTTATAATTGTAGGATTTAAATTTCCTATTATATTATTGAGTAATCTAAAAAGTGATTTATAGGTTACTTCATTTTTAACACTGTAAGATACATAGAAAAAAGTGATGGTTAATAATTACGCTTACAGTATGAAGCTGTTTATATGAAAATGGCACTACAGAAAAGGTTAAATCAATACACCATACACTATTTTCTTAAAGTTTTTGGCAGCAAAATTAGAAAAAAACAATATAATTTCATCCGAAATTTCATAAGTAGAATAATTGTCTGGGTCATATCTAAAAAAGGGTGAATTTATATGGGTTATTGACAATTTCTCACTTAATATTAATGTTGGATAAATATATGGAGACGGATTGACAATTTTTGAACGAAAATCTCCGGATATGAGCTAAAAACTCTTATTTGATCAATATTAGAACCTCTAATTACAGAATTTTTTATCTGTCTTGGAGTTGATTCAATTAAATTTTTCATGTCATTGGTGGCTTTCCTTTTAAATACATCTTCGTGATCAGCATGATGATTATGTCCACCACATAATACAAGATTAGTTATAATTGACATAAAATTTAAATTTGTTGCTGTTCTTCCTTTACAATTTCGCACTTACATCTCCAAATTTGTTTAATTGTAGTTTTTCGTTCTTGTTCATATAAAAACCCCTCGTTTTCGAGGTTAATCTGGACTTTTGGTTTTTTATCAATGATGCATTTGGTGATACGAAAATATTTTTAAAATGTCCCACGTTTTAAATTTGGGATTCTAACCTTCAATTAAAACGTGGGTCATTTTTATCGGGAACCGATTTATTGTACGGCGTATGTATTTCAATCCTTTTAATTTACTCCGATTCTTCTTACCCCTCGGCAGTTTGTAATAAAAATGTTTCTAGGTTTTATAAATTTCAGCAACATTGATTTAATAGTATGTTCCCTCTCAACATAATTCCCTTGAAAGACATTATTTCCATTTCAATTATACGCAATTCTCTTAAAAGATGACAAAAATTAAATTTTACTTTCGTAAATTAATCACCCTTCATACTAAAGAGTTTTCTACCTGAAAAGAGAGCCTTAATACCAATTTAAGATGATGTCGTTTGATTCAATTTCAAATAATTTTATATTTTGAGTCAAATACCAAAAACGTATTTTAATTTCAAAATAGTTAAATTTTTAAATAAACTAAGTTGTCTTCTTTGGAGGTAGTTTACATGAACCACAACACCATTTCACACTGTTTTTGTCTTCTTTGGGATTTCATTTTTGTTACATCTTTAATAAGCAAATTCCGAAACTATAGATTTTTCATTGACTGGTTAAACGAATTTAAATAATTCTTGCAGGCAAAATCGATTTCATGCTGAATCATATTTAAAAGTTTTTTTTGGGATTTGAACTTCCATTGAAAAATATAGGATAGAACCAGGCTTTCAGATCTAAACCTCAAATACCTTTTTAATTAAATGTGTTTATTCCAATATAATATTTAATCAATAAACATTTTTGTTTTTTTTAGGATTTGAACTTTCATATAAGTTCAAAAAAAAAGTTATCATGCATAAAGTGTGTTTAATAATACTTGATGGGTTTGGATACACAGAAAATAGAGACAGGAGTCCTATACATGATGCCAAACTTACTACCTTAAAGAAGTTAAGTCACGGTGGGTGTTTAATTTCAGCACACGGTGAATATGTTGGTTTGATGTCCGGACAAATGGGTAATTCAGAGGTTGGACATTTAACAATTGGAGCTGGCAGAGTTGTACCACAAGATCTTCTCAGAATAAATCATTCAATTAAAGAAGGAACATTGAATGAGAAATTAAATTCGTGTAATGTTAATAATATTAATAGACTTCATTTTGTAGGTTTAGTAAGTGATGGTGGGATTCATTCTCATATCGATCATTTAAAGGAATTAGTTAAGCAATGTAAATATCGAGCAAAGGAAATATTTCTTCACTTTATAAGTGATGGAAGAGATACAAATCCAAGATGTTTTGAAAAATATTATGAAGAAATAAAAGAACATTGTCAAATCGCATCAATAGGAGGAAGATATTTTGCTATGGACAGAAATAATAATACTGATAGAATTGAAGAAGCCTTTATTTCTATGACAGAACCACAAGAGAATTCTTTTAATGATATTTTACAAAATAATTATAATTTAACAAGAGATGAAATGTTAAGACCGTGTAATTTATTAAAAAATGGTGTTATAAAAGAAGAGGATACAATATTCTTCTTTAATTTTCGAGCAGATAGGATGAAACAAATAGTTAAAAGGTTTTCAAACAGAAACAAGTTCATTACTTTGACAGTCTATGAAGATTGTTGGGAAAAGAATGCAATTTTTAACAAGATTTTTATAAATAACACACTTACAGAAATAATTTCAAACAAGAAAATCAAACAAACTCATATAGCAGAAACTGAGAAGTTTGCACATGTTACATATTTCTTTAATGGTAGAAGATTGAAGTCGTTCAATTTAGAACACAGAGTTTTTATTCCATCTCCTGATACAAAAGATTATTCAACAACGCCTGGAATGAGTACAAAAGAGGTTGGGATGAAAGTAATTGAAGAAATACAAAATGATGTTCCGTTTATTGTAACCAATCTTGCAGCACCAGACATGATCGGACACACAGGTAATTATGATGCTACCTGTAAAGCTTTAGAAATATTAGACATGACAATTAAAGATATTTACGAAGAAGCAATAAAAAGAGGTTATAAATTAATTATAACAGCTGATCATGGAAATTGTGAGGTTATGATAGAAAACAATGTTATTTCAACTAAGCATACAACAAACAAAGTACCATTTATTGTTTGTGATAATATTAATGGAGAAGAAAAATGGGGGTTTAAAGATTCTAGTTATTCATTAAAAGATGTGGCACCAACAATTTTGAAACTGATGGGGATTGATATTCCATCTGAAATGACAGGTTCAATAATTGAATTTTAAGATTCTTAAATAAAATGTTTAGTGTTATAGAATATTAACATCTAATTATTGTTAATTTGTATATTTTAATAAAAATACTTTTGAGTATTAAAATTGCACTTTTTAAAAAAATTGTTCTATAATAACCGTCGTTCCGATTAATGCCGTGTTTTTTTGCTTTTTGTATGATATCAAAGTATGTATATTAAATAAGAACAATATATTTGTGATACTAAACATCTTTATAAATCTTATAGGTTTTTTTATAAAGATTGTACCATTCTACAAAATGGTAGATAAATAAACGAAGTTTATGACATAAAAACATTTTCAAATGAAAAGTTAAATTATTTTATTGAATATTCAACAAAATCTTAATTCTACAAGAATGTTCGTCTTGGTGTTAACCAATGCCTACTTTTTGTGTAATTCAAATCTTTAAAAGAATGGTTTTTTAAATTAAAAATATTTATTGCTTTAATAGGTTTTGAAAACTCACTTTTGATAATAACTTGTCTCATATTTTAAATATAGGTGTTGTTGTTTTTAATACCGACTATGTCCCTTTAATACGGGTTATATGATTTATTTCGGGATTAGCATATTGTGTTTATCCTTCTCTGTGAATAAAAGTTTAGTGTGTTTTAAATTTTCTATGTCCATGTAATTCGTCGTCCAAATAATTGGATCTGGCATTACACCCGTAATAAGTCGGTCGTAAAAATCAAACAACATATTTGCTTTCCATATATAACATAACAAGCTCTTTCTAATTCTTTCAACAACCTAATGTCTTCAAAATAATATCCAGTGTTATCTTTTAATATTTAAAACCTTATTTTAATCAAATTGAACTGTGATTATATTACCACCAATCATATATATCTACTCCAATAAAAATATTGCAATATCCTTTTCAATATAATCGTAATGGTTTGAACAAATTAAACTGTAGTAGGGGATATGTTGAGTTGAATACTTTCTAGTTGTATAATTATTTTGTACGATAAACTATCAATTTCAGTAAACTTGTTATATTTTAACTGAATTTACGTTGTAATTTATGATGTTGTATTATCGTTTTCATTGAGAAAAATGTATTTAATTTTATTGTAAAAGGATACAATATAAACATTTTATAATTCTTTAATTTATAAAATTCTTTGTTGGATTATAAATTCATATTTGTTCATGTCAATAAAAGTTTTTGTTTTAATTATATTTGGCAATATCACATTTTTTGCCTCTAAAACCAATTATTTTCTTTTTGTTTTAAAGGTTTTGGAGAGATTGTGCCTTGTTCTGAAAATTAAATCAGAACTTTTTATGATTTAAATACTCATAATTGAACGGGCGATTATCGCAGAGACTTTTTTTCTACTAGTATTAAAATTTAATCTCATCAGTTAACAAACTATTTCAAAGAATATTTTCTGTTGTTTCGAATGTCAACATAATTGAAGAAATTGATTTGTACTGCAACGATTAATCAATAAACTTCTATTATCCTGTTTTATGTTTGTTTTATAATTGTAAGGCTTTAAAAATAAATATCCTGACACAATAGGCTGAAATTTTATGTTTCAAAAATAATTATCAGAAAAAAATACAAACAAATATGTATAAACAAAAACCCTCCGGATTATCTCAAAACATTGCATGGACAACTCAAAAAGGCAGCTTCTTGGTCCATCCTTTAGTAACTATAGTATTTATAATGTTTTTTGCTTTGATATTTGGTTGGAATATAGCTATACAATTATCAATAGTAATATACAATACATTGACATTCATTTTTCTTCATTGGTTAATTGGAGACCCATTTGAGGATCGCTATAACAGTTTTACATTCTGGGAGCAACTTACAGAACAGATTGTTACGTCGAGTATAATGATATTTCTATTAGCGTATCCGTGTTTATTATTCGTAATTACAAATTGGTTTGTGGTTTGGAACAATGTTTTATTTTATTGTTCTGTATTTTCATTATGTTTGGTTGTAATCCCCAAACTTAGGTTTATGCATAAAAAACGCGTC
>CAUVYK010000596.1:0-18957 GCA_963556175.1 Tipula confusa | reverse complement strand
ATATCCTGTTTTAAAATATCCAGTTTTGTACCATATCTCGTTTTGTACCTTATCTCGTATTGAAATATCCAATTTTAAAATATCCAGTTTTGTACCTTATCTCGTCTTGTCAAATCCTATTTTGAAGTATCCAGTTTTAAAATGTCCAGTTCTGAGCGGTTCCCATTTTTGAGCTATTTGTAAATACTCGTACCTCAGCCGAAACCATAATATCTTCTGGATCAAATCAACAAAAGTTTGCAGAAAACCAGGAATCGATACTTCAGCAAAACTAATTTATCAGTGGCTGTCTGTTTTGAACAAAATCCTTACGGTAGTCACTTACAAGTAGCTCCAATATTATAAAGGACAATAAATTGTCTATGACGATAAAAAATAATAAAAATAATAGACGGTTTTTACCGACCGGTTTTTACCGTACCACATTAACATTCTGGCTCCATCGGATTTGCTCCCGAGCTTGTTCTTCGAATTATTTTAGACAACCCGAAAAAACAAGTCGATTATTATCCCGAGGAGTTATCGTTTAAAAAAATAAAATTAAATTCCTAATCTCGTGTTTGAATAAAGCTCGGTAAGTGTCTTCATATTCTTTTCTCAAATGTCATTAACCATCATTCATACTCATCCGTCTGGGCCAAATCTCACGGATGCGGGTAATCAACCCAGCGATCCAACCTTTGTTTAGTCGACTCCTACGACGAGCCAAGAATGAAGCATGGGAGTATAGTCCAACCACCGGGGCATGTTTTTAATACGCTTGTCATTCTAGATGTTTTTTCAATGTTGCAATTAGGATCTGCAGATATAGATTTAAATTCAATGGCAGCTTGACTGCCGAATGCACCGGGCGTCATTCAGCAAGAAGTGTTGCTGCAATCCCGATAATGCCACAGCCAGAGAAATCAATATCTGCGTTGTTATTTGGCATATAAGTATACATAAAGTCTCAAGTTAGTTATATCAAAGCTTCATTGAAAATGTCTTCCGAATACTGGACATCCAGGGCGGGTTGTCTTTGCGTGGTGGGAGTAGATGTCATCGCTCATATCTTTCATATCTTTGCTCATGTCTTTCGAGTCAGAAAGTGCACAGGTTGTCAAATTTATAGCGAATAGAGTTCATATTTGGCGACCATGACGTGTTTCAATGTTAAATAATTTTCAAGTAAAGCAAGTTTGCAACATGCTTATCTGTATGTCTGACACACTTGATCTTCGATGGATTTAATTGCTTGAAACGATGTTGGTCCTTTGACTAAGCGAAACAGCATTTGCATATAGTACCATTCCCCATCATTCAAATGAGCATAGTATATACTCGCCCCAAAGTGCCTGTACAAAATATGTTAGCTATCGTAGAATCCCTGGTACCTCTTTTTCTTCTGCATAATTTCTTTGTCGACTGATTCCAATTGTAATAGAGTGGGATTTCGTTTTTGCGAATTCCTCAGTTGCACACAATTGGAAAAATCGGTCAACATTTTGCTTGGTGGACCTGCATTCTTCTCCGTGTAGTAGACTCGTTGACCGTTTTTTAAATGAACACTAAAATGCATGACAGCTGGAAAGCGTTCATGAATGTCAAAACTGCAATAACTCGCCATATATCGCTTTATTATACTGCTTATACAACGTCCCATTTGAATTTGTTGAACTTCATTGACGAGTGTATTGGGATTCACAAGTCTGAAAACTACCATATCGCTACCTTAATTCAGATTCTTGATTTTGTGATTCTTGGAACATCTGACGTGAATACTTTTTCAATTTTTCATGCATGACGAATGTGATAATCCAAAAGGTCCGTGAATCAAATGTTTTTTGTCAATTTTAAATAATTCTTCTGGAAGTTACTGCTCGGCAGTAACTATACCGTCCATCTGAGTTGGAACAATTTTGTCAACCAACTAAATTTAGATACAAATGAAAAGACCTCTTTTTCGCCTATCAATTGAATATGTCCAGCAGTGAGCTTTTCGTACATTAATCTGGGCTTTCCCATTAACGCTTTTTCTGTTTTATAGCTGGTGCGGTGAAAAAAATTACTGGCCCAACTTCAGGTACCCAACGATGTGTTTTATATGGTAAAAAGATCGCTGTTTTTCTAAACTTTTTTTTTTTAATTACCAGAAGTTTTCACGAGAACAACTCATCTAGTGGTGAGTTACAAGTAAATGGACAGCGCGAAAATATTTTCAGTGCCCAAATACCTATGAATACCTACAAATTTTAATGGCGATCGGTTAAACGGTATAGAAGTTGATGTGCAGCATCGCCAACTAGTCGCGAGCATTTTAAAAGTAATATCATAAAAACTTTCTCCATGAAAATATGCATATATGAGGCAACTTTTAAGGTAATTAGTCAAACGGTGTCGAAGACTATTAATCTCGAACACTTAATTTATGGATAATTTGTTAGCCACTTCGCTTGGTAGGCGTTTTTTATTATGTTCTTGTTTTTTTTTTGTACTTCATAAAACTTGCTCATATTTTATTTATTTTAAACCAATTTAAAATCAGAAGGTGTTAAAATTTAAAACAAACAGTACAGAGAAAGATCCGGTAAAAAAACATGAATTTTGTTAGTGAAAAATATGAATTTTACGCACATTCAACAAGCAAGTACGACTAAAGAAGTTTGCAAAATACTTATATTACTATAAGGGAAATCGCGAACATTTACATAGTAAATGCGAACGACAGCATGACTTCGTTAAATTTTGATTCGTAGAAAAATCCTAGATGGCATAGCAAACGTTTTTAACGAGAACAATAGATGGCGCGTCAAACAATTTAAAAATTTTAATAGTAATGTTAATATTAATGTAAAATTAGAATATAGTAAGTTAGTTTTAAGATCAATACAAAGTATTAGTTTAATAGATTTAATTTATTAATGATATAGAAAATCATTTTTACGTATTACTTAAAACTATTATAGATATATATATTATAAAATAAGATTTTTCCATTTTCCAAAACAAGAGAATTTAAAAAAAATAGGAGTAAGAAAAAAATTAACGAAGTTAATTCATTTGAATGAAATGAAATAATTAAAAAAACAGCCCATTTACTTCAATAATTTCCAATTCCGATTATAAAATTTAAATTTTTTTTTAGATTTTAAATTTTTGTTTCGTTTATAATTCGTTGAATCTAAAAAACTGTAGATAAAAAAATGTAAACATTTCGTTCAACTACTACTAGTGACATCTATGATTTTTCTACGAACTATATCATGTTGGTACATAAATTCGACGCGATTTCTTTTATAGTAATATAAGTTATTTGTAACCGAGCAATTGGTGCAGTGGTTAAAGCTGCGGTGTTTGGGACGGGAGGTACCGGGTTCGAATCGCAACGGGGGAGGGTTGCAAAAGGGATTTTTCATCACTTGATTTCGATCGGTGATGACGATGAACACAACTATGACCCCCTGTTGGAGTGCAGAATCCATGGGCCGAACCATCGTCCATGTCAGTACAGGCTGGCTGGAGCAATGCAATGTGCAGATGGATTTAAAATCGAACCTGTATTCGTGCGTCCTCAATTTGGCTGGTGACGGCGTAAGGTAGGACGTTAAAAATTAACTGCGAAAGAGTTGGGAGAGCTTCGGCCCCAGAACAGATTGCAGAGTTCAGAAACAAAAAAAAAAAAAGTTATTTGTAAGTTTGGGACAATTTAAAATTTAATTTGGAAGATTCTGGTCTACTTCGCCGTCTAGCACTCTTGCGTGAACTTGTTTCAAACAGACTGGTGGTGAATTGCGATTCGATAGAATTTTCGTGAACAAAATTATTATGACCGCTCACAAATTGAAAGGGGTGTCGGTATGTCGGCGGGATTGAGTGACGAATACAAATTAATTAAAATGTTTTGGTTATGGTGAAGTTGGCCACTACTAAAACAAATGTTCGAAAGCGAAGATTTCGAACATTTGTTTTAGTAGTGGTATTTCGAACATTTGTTTTCGAAAGCGAAGAGTGATTCGTTTGGTTTACCGTGATTAACAGCTTACAATCTGAAATCGATTGAATGGTATGTAGAATTTAATGTCTCTAAGCACATGATATCTGGATGGGAAAACCTTAAATCAAAAAGCTTGTTTGACAGATGATGTTCTACTTCAATTTCAAGTTAATACAACGGTTCAAGACGTTCTTTTTTGCTGGGTCTTTGCACAAACTTTATGTCAGTAAGTTAATTAGTTGGCAAAAGATTTAAAGCAAATAATCAAATTTAAAGCAAACCATTGCAAAATTTTCGACTAAAACAATAAGTTTCTGTTTAAGGCAAAAATGAATGAAAGCTAAGCTGTTTTAATGATCAGAACTGCAGATTTACAAGAAATATAGCAACGGCGTCTAACCCATGGATGTCACGACAGTTTGATGAAATTCCGGAATTGTGTTGAGGATGGGATATATTTTTTCTGTGTTAACAAGGCACGTGTGAAGATTGTATCAAAGGAGGACAAACGCGCCTTCCGTTCAAAGACAGCAAATCTCGGACTTCAAGAGTTCTAGTACTGGTGTACATTGACTGTGGACCATTGCCAGCTGATTTATTAGGTCGCTTGCGATATTTTGCACACCTTGAATATTGTCAAAGAGTTCAAAGTATTTGCGGAAAATCAAATGGGTTGCAACAAGGAGTTTTCTACTCTAAGTGTTTGCGAGATTCGGGAATACAGCATAAAAACAACTGCATCGTAATGCAAGAACAAAACGGCATGACAGAAAGGATGAATTGAACGTTGGTCGATCGTGCGAAATGTATGCTTTTCAGCTCGTGTTGGATGTTGATGATGGTTCAAATACAAGTGGTCAAAGTGAGATTTCGTGTTCTGCAAGTATAAGTCTGGTTGAGAAAATATAAAGTATCAGGTATCAGGTTCAGTTGACGTTTCTGGTAGTATTTATAAACTGTCAGAAGAAGAACTCAATGCTGTTTTATTACAACTGCAGTCGTTCAACCAGACAGCATAAATCGACCAAAAGTAACACGATATTTTATGTTGTGTCACGCGTTCAATTGGATGACCTAGTGTCAGTAGAGAAAGCTTTTAGAGAAAAAGGATATGTCTCTAAGAGGAAAAGAGGATATTTTTATGAAAAAAATGTGCTGGCCACAATTACATCGCAAAGTATACCAGTCATCCCTTGCCGATTTCTAGTTTGTGTTGGAAGTTAGGAGTTGAAATTGGAACAGCCAGTTTTATTTGTGCCCTTACATGAAATTCGAGATGGCCGAGATTTGGGACACAAAGTACCGAGTTGCAACAAATCTTTCAAAGCTGCGAGATAAATCATTAAATTCGACTTAGTGATTGTACGTTTCACGTGTCAACCTTAAGTTGCATGTTCTGACTGCCAGATCAGTATTTCTGCTTCACGAGACTTATGAATGCCTCAACCATAGGAAACGTTATCCAAAATATCTCTATTGCTTTACAAAATATTCACAATGAGCTTTCAACACTTTTTGATGCGCTCAAACCAATTACCAGAGCTCTTTTCCGGCGCAAAAGATTATAATGCCAAATGATGAATGACTGCTTCTTCAAATAATAAAAATCGGTATCTACACGGCTTACATTTTAATTTCGGAAATAAACTAAACTCGAAAAAAGGCGCAAAAAATATAAGCATAGGGCGTATTAGTTCGTTAATTTTAGTACTCAACTATAGTCGGTAATCGGCCTACGTGTGTGATTAGTCTTGTTGTAGTGCAGAGTGATTTTACGCTTTGCACTAAGCGGTTTTGCCTATTTCATCAAAGGCTTCCGATAGACAAACTGTCAAATGCTATTTAAAATTTATCTAAGATTAGCTCCACGATAGGTATCTATGACCCATTGTGAAAAAAAATTTGTTGATTTTTTGTGCACGCTTCAGTGTTTTTTGGTTTTGTGTTATTTTGAAAGGCCCTCACAGTCAATTGCTGTTTCTTACTGGCTTATATACGCAAATAGCCTAGATTATTAAAGGATATCAACGCAAATCAGCTGTATTGTGGAAGCATTACATTTCACGATCAATTTATGTGGGATCCACTAAGCACGCATTTCGCACGTCTAAATGTTAATGTAATATCTTATGGTTATGCTTATATATTAACGCCTAGGATTACTGTTATGGTTTTTATATTTAGATGAATAAAAACACACAATTTAACTTCATAAAAAAAAAACTTCAAGCGTGAGGCACGTTTTATTACCCACCTCCTTTACGTCTCTCGTACAACTAAACTACATTCTCCATATGGAAAGGTTAACATCATAGACATGATAAATCTAATATGGCTATATAATATTGACAATATAACAGTTACCTCTTAAAGAAAACTCGCTGCCATATTCCTGTTAGCAACAGCATTGTGGTAACCAATTACCGTACTGATGATGTTTCGGTTGTGAGTGATCATCCAGATCATCCCCAAATGCCAACATGACCTTAAATAGTGCATGAAGAATAAATATTTCGATGGGTCTCAAGAATGCACTATTACTAATTCTGTATTTTGTATCAGACAGGATGCCTGGAACTATGTTTCATACTCCAAAACAAAATATATGAGGCTACGTCAATGCATTCTTGCAAAGTGCTAAAACGTAACTTCAACCTAGATGGTTTGACCGATACTATTCATCATAACTGTTTTGATTTGGCATCTACAATAAATGTTAAAATCTAAAAGGTGGAGCAATAAATCGGTATAGTGAATGACAGTATATACCGTAATTTGCAAGTTGCCCAGCAAGCAAAGTGAGTGCGACCGCATTGTAATTTTCTTTCTAATCATTGTTAGTAGTGAACCACCATCCATACTGAGAGCATTAAGTATTTTAATCATGTAAAAATAAAAGTGTTAATTTTATTCTTTAACCATTTTAAAGGCCTAGTTTTAATTAAATAATAGTTTTAAATAATTTTTTTTAATTCTCATAATCGTACGCATAGTAAAATTTTGAAGGTTAAGTGCGTGGTCTTTCGTATATTGTGAAATAGTTTGGTTCATCGGTTGCCTCGTGCATTGGACATTTTATTTATATACTTAATTTCACAATATTGGGCGAGTTAAAGGATTATGGGATCTAATATGCAAAAAGTAAAACCATTTGATGGTTCGAAACCCATCGAATTCGGTGATGACACCAACGAATATTTTTTGCAATTCGACCATAATGTGCGTGAACTGAAGTCGATTGGCTCCACATTGGAAGAATTTGACGTTGTCTGTCATCTAATTTTAACATTAAGTTTCGATGGCTTGGGTACAGCGCTGGAAACAATGGATACAACAAAGATAACAATTGAATTTGTTAAAAGTCGTCTTTTAGACGAGTGTGGAAAGCGTGTTGCGTGTGGCAAAGAAAAATGTTGTGTAGAATAAGAACAGTGTTGTGCAAATTGTGCAGAGAAAGATGACAATCCAGAGCTTTTGCTTTGTGAACAACAGGATGTCATTAGTGAGTCAGTAGGGAGTAACAGTGATGTTGCGTCATGCTGCATGTGTGCCAAAACATCAAGGAATGGCAGTGATGGTTTTGAAGAGATAAACTTTGTTCTTGATTCGGGCGCAACACATCATATCGTTAACAATAAAGTATTTTTCAATAGGTTGCATAGAATTGACCCGATAAGTATTTCAACGGCAAAAACTGGCGCATCATTAGTGGCAAAGCAAAAAGGTGATATTTTTAGAAATACTTTAATGGTGATTTATTTCAAAGAATGGGAAAAATATGTTCGCTGCCCGCCGTAATGGTCAGCTATACCAGACGATTATTCATGTTGAACGAAATGTGTTTGCGGGGATTGCTAAAGTGGAACAATTAAATAAGGCATCGCAAAATTTATGGCATTTTTGTCTGGCACATTTGAATGTCAGCGACATGAAAAATATGGTAAATCAAAACATGGCGATTGGATTAGAAAAATTTAAGGTGAACATCGATGACAAGTTTTATGAATCTTGTGTAATTGGTAAGCAAACGCTTTTACCATATCCACCCAGAAAGGTAATCACTTCTAAACGAGTTTTAGAATTGATTCACATCGATGTCAGTGGTCCAATGAGTGAAATGGCGTATGACGGTTCGAGGTTTTTTGTTGGCTTTACTGATGATTTTTCACGTACATCCATGGTATGAAGAAAAAAAGTGATGTTTTCGATAAATTCAAACAATATGTTGCTATGGCTGAAACGCAACATGGGAAAAGAATTGCGAAATTACAATTGGATAATGGCGGAGAGTATTGCTCAAAAGAATTTAAAACTTGTTGTGTCAACAAGGGTATTCGGCTGAATTTCACGGTACCTTACAATCCGGAAATGAATGCAGTATCTGAACACTTGAATCGTACTGTGGTTGAAAAAGCAAGAACAATGCTTTTGTCGAGTGGATTAAGTCGTCGATTCTGGAACGAAGCTGTTGTGCGCCAATTATATTAAGGATCGTTCACCAACAAGTGCTGTTGGTAAACAATTTGTAAGCAAGACGACTGCTGAAGTTTGGTATGGCAAAAAGCCGGATTTGTCGCAACTTCGGGTTTTTGGTTCGATTTGTTACAATTATGTACAAGAAGAAAATCATACAAAGTTGGATGCTAAATCATCAAAGTGTTACATGCTTGGATATGGTTTATCATCACACACTTATCGACTATCGGACATCGAAAATGACAAGCTTGTCATAGGACGTAATGTGATATTCAACGAGACATCAATTTTCGATCGTTTGAATTATGTCAATATATCCAATTCATTTCTAATAACAATGGATTGTGTCGTGGTGATCGTTTAAAAAGAAAACCAGATCGGTATACGGATATGAACCGGGAACTTGGTTTGCTGGTTATACATTTTCAGCTGAGGAATTTGTGCAAAATGATCCGGTCACGATGAACGATGCAAGGAAACGGTCTGATTGACCAAAATGGGAGATGGCAATTAATGATGAATTTTCATCATTGTTAAAAAATGACACTTGGTGTACGTTACCAACTGGTCGTAAAGCTATTACATGCAAATGGGTGTTTAAGAAGAAACTTAAAATGCTTCAGATGGATTTAAAATGTGCATTTCTGAAAGGTTTGCAAGTTGAATAAATCATTATACGGATTGAAACAGGCTTCACGTGTGTGGAATGTGCGTTTTAATCAGTTCATTATTGAAATTGGTTTCAATCGTTGTGAATCGGATCAATGCTTGTATATAAAATTTGAACATCACATCATTTGTATATTCTCTTGTATGTCGATGACTTGGCAATTATTTTCAACAATGTGCAGATGGTCAACGATATTAAAGCAAGGTTAGCAAGAGAGTTCGAAATGGTGGATGTTGGAAAAGTTGATTTATTTTTGGGACTTCAAGTGATAATTCGATTGCCTTGAGTCAGTCACGTTATTTGAAGAATGTTTTAATGAAATTTGAAATGAACAACTGTAAATCGGCGACAACACCTATTGAAAATGGTTTGAGTTTACCAAATGGTGATAAAAATAACTTGACTGATTAGCCGTATAAAGAGCTCATTGGATGGTTGACGTATGCCACTCAAACAACTCGATCAGATTTGTGTGCATCAACGAATTTTTTTAGTCGCTTTTAAAGCTGTTGTACTAATGAACACTTCATGTATGCGAAACGTATTTTGCGATACATTCAGGGAACGGCTGAATTGAAAATGGTTTATCGTCGCAATGCTACAGCTGATATTTTAACGGGATACGCTGACTCTGACTGGGCTGGTGATAATAACGACTGTAAATCAACATCCGGTTATGTTTTCATGGTGTTTGGCAATACAGTAAGTTGGCTATCACAAAAGCAACCGACTGTCTTTCGTCAACTGAAGCTGAATATTGGCAAAGTGTATTTGTGAAGCAAAATGGTTACGCTGTTTATTGAACGAACTTAGTCATCGTTGCATATCATCAACAACGATATTCGAAGATAATCAGTCGCGCATCAAAGTGGCAGAAGAGCCATGAGATCATAAACGTATGAAGCATATTGATGTGAAATATAGTTTCATTCGAGAAGCTGTCGCCAACAAGGAAATCAAATTGCAATACATCCCAACCAACTTAGTATCACTGAAATCGAGCGTTTTGTTGTGTTGTTTCAAGTGTCAAAACATCTCCTTTTCACTTTCGATATTGATAAATCTGCACTTGAAACATGTGTCGGTTTCTTCAACCGCCAACTGAAACTAGGGTCGCAAAGAAATAAAAATTTTAAAACTGTCACTGTCGCTTATACTATAATTAGAGCTATCCAAAATTCGAACCAAAAACATGTGATAGTATAGTGATACAAATATGTTGTTAAAAATACTCAAACCTAGATGGCAGTAAAATGATACAAATATGTTGTTAAAAATACTCAAACCTAGATGGCAGTAAAATCGATATATAATATTCCACTAGACGTCACTAAGAATTATTATCGCAGTTTTTTTCTTCTAGCAATTAACAATAAAATCACATTTTATTATTTTATTCAAGTATGGCGTATTCATAAGAAGACAACATTAATTTTTAAATTTTTTAATTTTTTCGCTTTTCAACATTTTATAATTTTGATCAGTTCTAATATATTATAATAATAATAACAAAGTTATTTGTGTATAATATATATCTTATATAATATTAATAAATAAGTGATGGATTGTGTGTGGTTCTTAGAAAAACGAAATTAAATCGGCTCGTATATGTTGTGTGGTTTCTTGTTCACGAAAACGAAAAGAAAATATTTATTACAATACTAGCCATATAGCGCAAGTAGAAATTTCTTAATTCCAGCTACCTGTTTTAAGCGTTTCTGGGTTTTCTAAACATACCGCGAGTGCTAACTTACAATTTTCAATCAATAAATTTGTGTTTTTTTTGTGCCCGTAATAAATATATCCGATAGTGTGTGAAAAATAAATGTGTCAAAAAATTTAAATCTATACAATACAAATACAATAAGCACGCAGGTAAATTTTATTGATTTAAAAACTGTTTGCTTAACTTATGCCAAAAAAAATTAATTAATCCGTTTAATTGATTTAGCTGTATGGGGAAGTTAAAAATAAATATCGGTTTTCTTAAGTTTATTCTATTTCTTTATAAATTGTGTTACATAAGTTTTTCATGCTCTCTATTTTGTTTACAAAAATAATAATCATTGCAAACTAAAAAAACAATTTGACGTAAAGATGGTTAGCGCGACAAAAATATGCATATATAGTAGAATTTTGTCTTCCTCGTCTTCGTCGATTCAAAAAATAAAAATAATAAACAAAACTACTAAACAACAGTGTCATAATATAAATAAAAATGTTGTGTTCGTACAAAGCTCTACCAAAAAACATACCAAAATTACGATTTGTAAGCCATATGTAAAATAAAAATACCAAATTGCTTTTACATCCGTTTTCTTTTGATTTCCAAATATATTTTGGAGATGTGGCAATTTTCTTAGATATTTTACATTGGTGTTTGTGTATTGTGCTTGCAGTTTCATACAAACCAAAAACTAAGCATTAATGTTATAAATGTTTTACAGTGATTAACAAAAGTATTTAAGGCCGGTTTATCTATAGTTCTTTCTCTAGATTCGGTTTGCACTAGAATTATTGTAAAATAGGGAATATCCATATTTGATTAACTTTTCCCTTAAACTGCAGGTTTAAGTTATATACATCACACTTGAGACTAACGTTTTTTTACCTAATGCAGCTTTGACAATATAAGGCTTTAACTTGGTTAGAGATAGAGCTTCCTCTATTTAAAAATCATTAATTTGTTATTAACTTTTAAGAGTATGGTCAATTTAAAAATCTTCTAGATATTTAAAAGTTGATAGGTTATTCCACATGTAGATTTGATGAAATATATAAAGCGGGTGATTTTAATTTCGATATCTTTCAAAATTCACCGTCTGAATACTTCCATCTTATTTTTATCTAATAAATAGCTCTATTTATATTTTTAATCAGTTGTCCCTCAGAATAGGTTCTCATTACTATATTTTAAGTTTTGCTATAAATTATTTTAGCCTCACGAATTATTGAAGGCTAGATGACTGAAGATTTGATCAGCTTGCAAGTCGATTGCTCGGTAGAAAATTTTTGGCCTTAGCTTGAGAAAAATATAACCTAATACTTCTTTTAAATCGCCTGAAATATAAACAAGCTCATAATATTGTTATTGGGTTAATTAATAAAATATTTACTAGCTAATATAAAATATTTCTACCAATGTTTTCTAGCCTAATTGATACAAGATTAGAAATAATAAGAATTTGAAATCCAACGTCTGCATTATTAAATATTTGAATTGAAACAATTAGGGCATAATTTGAATAATGAGGAGCGAACTAACATTTTAATTTTTGTTAGATTCTTCTAAGACATTTGATTGGTAATTGGAACACCTCTTATCGTTTTCAGGTGGTTTTTTTTTACACAGATTATCAGAATTCCTTTCGGTTACTTTTGGTGTACCTTAGGGTTTGTGTCTCCTATTATAATTGATAGGCACATTAATGGCATAGCAATTAAACATTTTCGTTAAAAAAAAACGAAAATATCGGACTGGGGTGTTCGCGTGCTTCCTACGAAAATCTCACCGGCCAATCGATGTCATTCCGTATAACATCTCAGCTGGTGTTGCACCGATATCTTCTTTTTGTGCTGTGCATAGGCCAAGAAGGCCGATTGGCAGTTGGGATACCCAGTCTTCATTTTGTCTACATGTAATATCAGCTTTTCTCGTCCGATGAAATCGTTCTATGATTCCATTCGCTTGCGGATGTCTTGGTGTAGTTGGCAAATGTTTGGTGCCAAATAGCCGATTTAATTCTGCAAAAATTTGCGACACAAATTGACGTCCTTGGTCAGTCGTTATTCTTTGAGGTGTTCCAAAGCGAGCAATCCATCCTGAGATCAGCGTATTGACCCCGCGCTCGGAGGTCAAGTCTTTCATTGGAATGGCTTCGGGCCACCGAGAAAATCTGTCGATTATTGTTAACAGATATCGATGTCCTTGTGACGGAGGCAACGATCCTACAATATCGACGTTGATGTGCTCGAAGCGTTGGGACGGCGGTATGGTTGTCGAAAACGTAGATTTAGTGTGAACGTGCACCTTCGTTCGTTGAAAGGCGATACAATGTTTAACGAACGCTGCACAATCTTTTCGAAGTCCGGGCCAGACAAATCTATCAGCGAGTAATTTAGTCGTAGCACGAATGCTAGGATGAGCTATAGAATGAAAATGACTCATGACTGTATTTTTGTGTCACGAACGGGCGAATAGAATTACTTTGAAAATCACAGGTGATTGGTTTTGAAACATTCGGCAAACGTATCTGTTTCAGTTAGAGAGATGTCGTATTACAGTTGAGTAACCATTGGATTTCTGCATTGGAAGTTTGATCAACCGAAATATCGTCGTAACTCCATTCCTGGGTGATTGTCTCAATTCTCGATAACAAATCTGGTATGTGATTATCTCTTCCTTTGATGTGCCGTATGTCCGTTGAAAACTGGCTAATGTAGGCTAGATGAAGAATTCTACGCGGTGTAGCATTGTTTGAATTTTGTACAAAACCGTACACCAACGGCTTGTGAGCCGTGTATATGGTGGCATTTTGACCTTCAAGCATATATCTGAAGTGGTGAACACCTTGATATACGGCTAGCAATTCCCGGTCATAGACTGCATAACGTTGTTCGGTCGGTGTTAATTTCTTAGAAAAGTATCCCAAAGGTTGTTTGCCCGTTTACGGTCTGATGCAAAACTGCGCCAATTGCGTAATCTGAGGCATCAACGTTTAATGACAAAGGAGCGTTAGGTACAGGATATGCAAGTAAGGTTGGTTGCGTAACATCCTTGAATTCTTGACTTCTTGAATTCTTGACTTGAGTGACGTTAGCTTATCGATGAGTTCGTTGTTCTTTACGTCGACAAGGAGGTCGTAATGGGTGAGGAAATCTGATCAAACAATTGGCTGACTTACATCGGCTATCATGAACGTCCAGTGAAAAATTCTCCGTAGTCCGAAAGTTAATTTTAACGTGCATTCACCGTAAGTGTTTATCGGAGAACCATTTGCTGCAAAGAACTTGACGGCTCTCGAATTGTGTTTCGATCGTTGTGCAGGTGGCACGACAGAAATATCTGCTCCAGTGTCAATTAAAAACGTTTTCTTCGAAGATGAATCAGCAATGAAAATACGGTTAACCTCTTGAGTCGCAGATGCAAACGAATCTGCGTGATCAGCCTTGTGTTTCGAAATGGTATATTCGGATATATATTCTTTTGAAATGTCGGTGTTGATGGCAGGCAGATTATTCGACCATAATCTGTGCCCTAGTCGTTTTTTTGTTGGGAAGGAGTATGGAAATTACAGGGGTCTCTACATTTTCGAGCATCCATTCCATATTTCCGATGATAAATACAAGTAGTTGATCGATCTAGTTCGGCTTGAATTACGATGAACTTTATGACTCTTACGTTCATCGTTTGCAGAACCCGAGTTCGAACGATTTTTTGAGCAATTTCTACCTTTCGTTGATACAATCCGTCGACTTTTCGCGTGACTTCAGCAATGGCTAGCTGAATTGTATCTCCGTCGGAAACTTGAGATATCTGGGCAACATTTAAATTTCTGTTACCTAACGTTTCGATGATGGAATCAGCGAGCGTTGTTTCGTCATCTAAAATAATGTTGCCAGGTTGTGCGGCATTTGCTTTATTCCCCACTATCACTGCACGAACTTCTGATGGCATTTGGTCTAGCCAAAAAATGTCTGATTAAACCAAACTGCTCCGCCTTAGCATTCTTGCAAGTGTTTCGCATAATGTTGAGCAAGCCCGTCGGTTTGTTAGTATCTCGTTGAATTCCGGCTAGCAATTTACGAAGTTGCTGTGTTTCACTATCGGCAAAATTAGCAATGATTGCTTTTTAGAGTGGTTCGTATTTATTCCCATGACTAACACTTTTTAGGACACGGGAGATCGTTGATTGTTGAAGAGATCGGACGTGTTTTTCCGATCTCTTCAATTTTAAAATTTTAAAATTGATTTATTTTATTTTTATTAATATGTATCTTTCTAGTTAATCTGTGTTTAAGTAATAATATTCAGGGCTCAATGTGTGAATCATTAAAGTGCTTATTTTGTTAAAAATAATGGTGCCATGATGTATTAAAGTTTGTGAACATATATATATAGTTTTTTGATTTGATATCATGTGTTTAATAATAGAGTGTATCGTGGTGTCGATGGGATATTGAGTGCGTGTGTGTTGTGTAATATATAATTTACATAAATTATAAATGGAACTCTGTCGCTTTTCCCAGAGGACAGGTTGTATTTGCACAATACACCATTTATTCTTATTAAAATCTATCAGTTTAGATGTTATTTTTAAATTTATTTTAATTAATTAATCGGTCGTGCTTGTTGCATTTCTGTTGTGTCCTGTTCGCTTGACTTTTGAAAAAAAAGCAAAAAAAAGAAAGCAAAATAATAATTATTGAATATCATCTGGCATAGTATATCTATTTGATGTTATAAAAACGTTCTAGAAGGTTTTTTTTTCTCTGCGCGAGTAGATTATTTTAGAAATAATATTGTACAGTGAAGGAAAAAAATATGGAAATTAAATGCGAACGGAATTTATAGTAAGGGATTCTTCGAGCTGTGTATCTGTATGGTGTTCTATATGGTGTATGCATTTATGTGTATGGATTTACACAGGTTCCGTTTTATTAATCCCGTTGTTTTCTTTTGCATGCATGTTGGTATTTATGTAGCTCATGAGAGAAGTATAAGAGAAATTATCATATTGTGTTTCGTTGATTGTTGTTGTTTTGTTTTACGATTTTAAAATGTTATTCGGGTGATCGTTGAGTTGAGTCGACGGTAAATGGTTAATTTGATTTATTTTAATTGGGAAAGGAATGTTAATATAGTAAATTGTGGAGGTGCATATTTGTAACTTACATTTTTGCAGCTGGTTTGGATTGACGGATTTAATGTGAATCAATTGTGGTTTTGTTTTTGGGAATGGCGTGTGGTGCATTGTTGGGGGTGCTTGCTTTGGGTTCGTTCGTACCACTTTGTTTTTGACGATGATTGGGTTAAGGGGGGGGGGGGGGGGTTTGGCAGTGGGTTTTAGAGGCCTGTTGTGGATGGACTTCGCCTTTGGTGGTTGCGATGTCTTTCACGGGGCGACCAGGTCTTTGCTTGTTTTTGATTTTAAGTTTTTAATTTTTTTTTTGAGAATGAACATTTCATTTGTTGTATGGGTCGAGATTTATTTTTTATTGTTAATTTTTTTTTTTTTTTTTTTTTTTTGCGATTTGAGATCGGATGCCCCTTGGAGGTTTTTGATTTTGAGTTATAAGTTTCTGCGATTTAAGGCAGGGTTGGCGAAGCTATATATACCTTTTTCAGGTCAAGTTGACTGTTTTTCGGACCAGGTTAGCGGGGGTTCGACAATTTTGGCACGTGTTCGGGTGAAATTGACAAGTTTTCGTAACGGATAACCGGGGGTTCAAGCCAAGTCAACGGGTTTACAAGACAATATAACAGTTTTTCAGATTGAAGTAACGAAAGTACAAAGAAAGTTGGATTGTTTTCGGATGGAATTAACAATGGTTTTCAGTCCGGATTAACAAATTTTTCAAATCATCATATTAAAGTGTTGGTGAAAAAAATAGTTTGGTACAGTTTGGAATTATTTTAGAAACTATCAATAATTATGGTACACTTTAGTGGCAAACTTGTATATTTGGCGGGCCCCGTACATTATTTTGTTGGTTTGGTCTAGGAAGTAGTTGGTTTGACTTGAAAATGTATACTTTGTATATTTTCGAATTTGGAATTTTTTAATTTTATTGTTATATTTGTATATTATGTTTATATGCTTTTATATTTTTATATTTTTATATTTTTATATTTTTATATTTTTATATTTTTATATTTTTATATTTTTATATTTTTATATTTTTATATTTTTATATTTTTATATTTTTATATTTTTATATTTTAATATTTTTATATTTTTGTATTTTTATATTTTTATATTTTTATATTTTTATGGTGTAATTGCTAAAAAACGGTGGATTCGATTGAATTCAGTTGTTTAGTTATTTTAATAAATTTCAATTTCTAGTGTTTTTGGTTTTAAAGTAAATATAAATAGGATTTTAATGCAAGTACATTGTGTAATTGCTAAAACACGGTGGATTCGATCAAATTCAATTGTTTAATTATTTTAATAAATTTCAATTTATAGTGTTTTTGATTTTAAAGTAAATATAAATAGAATTTAAATGCAGGTACATTGTGTAATTGCAAAAAAACGGTGGATTCGATCGAATTCAATTGTTTAATTATTTTAATAAAATTCGATTTGTAGTGTTTTTGGTTTTTAAGTAAATATAAATAGGATTTTAATGCAAGTACATTGTGTAATTGCTAAAAAACGGTGGGTTCGATCGAATTCAATTGTTTAATTATTTTAATAAAATTCGATTTGTAGTGTTTTTGGTTTTAAAGTAAATATAAAGTGGATTTTGATGCAAGTACATTGTGTAATTGCTATTATGTATTTATATATTAATGTATTCATATATTTATATATTTATGTATTTAGGTATTTATATATTTATATTACATTAATATATTATTATTATGAGACAAATTAATATATTTGTATTTTCAGGGAAAATTAATCCAGTTTATTACAGTCTACGGCTTGCAGAAATTATATTATGATATTATTAGTTTATTATATTACAAATTAATTAATTTATCATTTCAGATGAAAACTAATTCAATTTATTACAGCCTATGGCTAAGAGCGGTTATTTCATTAATAGATTTTGCTTTTAGGAAACACTTTGCTGATACACTTGAATGGAGGCACACTGCAGTTGATGAAATAATGCAGAGCAGCTCGTCAAAATTGTGATTGTCTTGTGCTAACATTAGTTGAATATTGGCTTCCGGAAAACCGGGTCAAATCTGTCATTACTAGCATGCCCTTCCTTTCCTTACACCACAAAAAAAAAACACTAACTATCGATCGCTTAGGTGTCTGCAACCGGGTCGAGTCTGTCATAACTAACAAATTCCATCCACTCCTTCGGTTTTGTTATATGTAACACGGGTGTACGGTGGTGCCCGGCATTCCGGGAGTTCCTGGTTCGTCCTTGGCCGTACATTCTAATCAATCAATCAATCAATCAATCAATGACTAACACTTTTTAGGACACCAGCTACTTGAGTCAATTAATTGGTGGTCAGTGCTGCAACCAGCGTGTCATACTTTACTGCGTCATCATTTGCAATATTTCGAAGATTGAACCAAGTTTCTAGCTGGAAAAACCACATTTCCACATTATCTCGACTAAATGTTGGTACTGTAAGGCGATCATACAACAAGCATTAGCGTTAGTTGTGGAGGCGTATTTGGTTGCTGTATCGGTTGTTGTTGCATATGTGTCTGCTGTATCGGCTGGTGTTGTATATGTGACTGCTGTTCGAGTAGGCGTTGCATTAATTCCGTTAAGTGTTCAATCTGTTGTCATAACTGCGCGTTTTGGTTTTTGCAATTCATCTACCGTGGTTAACGGTTGAACAGAATTGCTTGTAGCCAAAATCTGTAGCAAATGGCTTGTAGTAAAATGCGCTCGACCACCGTAAATTGAGCTGTAGCGTGGTGGTTTGGTTACCGTTATTGACTGTGGTCCGACTGGCGCGGCATATAATGAATCGGTTTGCGACTGGTTAAAAGCACTTAATGACGTCGTCGTCGATGTTGAAACTACTCTTTGTTCATAATAGCTTCGCTTTCAATTTGATCGACTTCTCCTACGTTATTTCGGTGATAGCCGCATCTATCGTTGACTCTGACGTAGATGTTCCGCTTAGTTTTTA
>CAUVYK010000595.1:0-17516 GCA_963556175.1 Tipula confusa | reverse complement strand
TCGTTTTTAATCGTTAGGTCCAAAAAATTAATAATTTTGTTTTGTTCAATTTTCAAAGTAAATTTTATATTTGGATGGACGTTATTTAAATAATTTAGAAGTTGGTCCATTTGTCGGTTTGTACCAGTAAATAGTAATAATATGTCATCTACGTATCTGTGCCAGTATTTAATGTTATTCTTCAATTTGTTTTTAGTGCTTAAAATTTCGTTTTCTTCAAAATGATTCAAATATATGTTGGCCAAAGTTCCAGATAATGGCTTCCCATTGGTAGTCCATCATCTTGTGAATAATATTTATTATTAAATTGGAAATAATTTTGATTTGTTATTTCTTCCAATAATAAGAATTTATAATGAATTCCTATAATAATTTAAATGAACCAACGACAAGTGTGAATACTTACTTAAATACGTTATATAAACTGAGATGTAACAAATTAAATTTATTTTTCAACAAATCATGCAAAAACAAAAAATTATTCCAAACTACATAAGAGTTCAAATTAATAACAACACACCAGCAGCCAGACTCACAAAAATAAAAGCTGAAAAATGTTGGTTAACTCAAGAAATTAAATCACTTCACAGTAAAATAAACAAATTGACCATGAAGCTATATAATTGCCATTTGCAAATAGCCAAAGATTTTCATTTTATCGAATACACAGACATTTTGGACAAAATCAACGCAAAAGTTGAAGAACGACTTAAACTTAAAAGAAAAACAATAACTAAAAAATTAAAAATTTTGATAATGAAGAAAAATAGTACAAACGATAACACGAACAGGCCAATATCAACACACAAATTCTATAACCGAATGGAAAATCATACTAACATCCAATTCAATAACAATGAGGCGGCATTATTGGATAAAGGATTAAAATATAATATAAAGCCTAAAAATGATATTAATTATCTAAACAAACATATTTTGACAATTGAAAATGCAATCACAAAAACTAATATAGAACACCAAGCAGACATTAGGATGATGGTTGTAGACAAAATTAAAAATCTAAATTTAACACGTAATAATTATAAACAAGAACAAGAAATTATTAAAGATATAAAAAATAAAATAAATTCCAATAATGCTATCATCACGAAAGCCGATAAAGGAAATACAATAGTAATATTAAACGAAATTGACTATATTTCGAAGGTGAATGAATTTATTATTAACAACAATATTCAAGAATTGAATGAGGATCCAACTCAAAAATACCATAAAAGTTTGAAAGAAATTATTAATAAATCTAAGCATTTTTTGAACGACAGAGAAAAACGTTACAACAAAATGATAAAACCAACAGCTCCAATGCTAAGAGGTATGCCAAAAGTTCATAAGCCAAATATGCCAGTACGACCTGTTGTAAATTTTACTTCGGCTCCGTCATTTAAAATGGCAAAACATATGAACAAATGGCTCTCAAATAATATAAAATTTGAAAATGACCACTCAATAAAAAACAGTATTGAACTGATTAACAAAATTGAAGGGATAAAAATACCACACAACGCGAAACTTTTATCTTTTGATGTAACGAATATGTATTCAAAAATTCCGATAAAAGAAACTTTAATAATAACCAAAACTATGTTAATAACAAATGGAATTAATATTAATATCGTGGATGAAGTAATTAAATTATTGGAAGAAATAACAAATCAAAATTATTTCCAATTTAATAATAAATATTATTCACAAGATGATGGACTACCAATGGGAAGCCCATTATCTGGAACTTTGGCCAACATATATTTGAATCATTTTGAAGAAAACGAAATTTTAAGCACTAAAAACAAATTGAAGAATAACATTAAATACTGGCACAGATACGTAGATGACATATTATTACTATTTACTGGTACAAACCGACAAATGGACCAACTTCTAAATTATTTAAATAACGTCCATCCAAATATAAAATTTACTTTGAAAATTGAACAAAACAAAATTATTAATTTTTTGGACCTAACGATTAAAAACGATAACAATGAGCACAAATTTAAAATATACAGAAAACCAACCCAAACGGACCAAACTATTCATCATGAGTCAAATCATCCATATCAGCATAAAATGGCAGCTTATAATCATATGATCAATAGACTAAATATCATACCGATGTCGCGAGATGATTATCTTAAAGAGCTTGACATTATTAAATACATCGCTAATAAAAATGGATACAAATCTTCTAAAATTGAGGAGATAAATAAAAAATACATCAACAGAATAAAATACCGACAAAATACCACTTTAACTTTTGATGACGAGAACCAACCTAAATTTATTACAATAGATTATGATAGAAACACTAGTCAACACGTCCAAAAAATATTTAAGCACTTTGGATATAAAGTTGCTTATAAGACCCAACAGAAATTAGAACAATTAGTCAAACCAGACAGTAACACAAGTTTAGACACAGGAATTTATAAACTGACATGCTCAGATTGCCCTTCATTTTACATAGGACAAACCGGTAGATCCTTTAAACAAAGATTTAAGGAACACATAAAAGACATCGGTAAAATAAGAACCGAATCAAGATTTGCTCTCCACATAAACGATACCCAGCATAACTACATGGATATGGATACAAACCTAAAGATTCTGTACAAAATGAAGAAAGGCGATAAAATGAACAGGGTCGAAGAATTCGAAATATACAAAAATCGAAAAAGTAAAAACCTACTTAATAATAAAATTAATACCACGACTAATAAATTATACGAACTGATTTTATATAATAATAAAAAACGACGACAATAAGCCACACCCCATTAATATTACAACGATCAATTTTTGAAATACAACGACTAAATTTTGTATATAAGCATGAAAAAATTAAATTTAATTCTCAATCAAGTAAGCAATACTGATGATGGAAATTTTATTTCCGAAATATATTTATGAACAATAAATAATAAAAATAAAAATAATTTCACTATAATAAAAACTAAACTACTTGTTTTAATTAATTCATCGAAAATATTAATAATAACAATATTTTTGATAAAAACAATTAATAAGTGAAATAAGCCACACGAAAATAATAAGAATTTATAATGAATTCCTATAATAATTTAAGTCGTCTTTAAATCATTAAGAACCTCCCACGGAGATACACAAAAAATTTGTTGCATTTAGAATGTGAACTAGAGACCATAGCCGAATTTATATCTCGATTAGGTATAAATCACCTAATTCACTAGGCCGCTCTTGATTTCGGACAACGCTATAATTAGAAATTTAATGTCGCAATATTTTTGTTTAATATAAGTTTTATTTTTATTGTTATAGCTTAGTAAAAAATAGTTTTAAGATATTATAATTAAGGTTTTATCTATAAAATTTTCCTTAACAATAATTATATAAAAATAAAGTTGAGTCACAACCACAGTTTCATTTAAAAATTAAAATTATTAAACAAAGTTGTACGAAGTAACTACAGAGCTCTAATATCTTTTAACAATATTACATATTATGTATTTTACACCTATTATTTAATAAATGAATAAATAAAAAAAAATCCTGTGATAAAATAAGTAAATGGACAAAAATTGGACGTAGCGAGCTTAATGGAACCAAATCCAGTTATGTAAACTTTACGAATTTAAAAATTTGTCGGGGACCTGCAGCTCGCAATGGTCAACAGATTCCTTACTCAAATACAGATTAGTACTTGGGAATGACAGACATTAGATACCAGGCTCAAATGGAAAAAAATACAGAACTCGGTTTCTCCAGTTAAGTATCCTGACTGTATATATATAGAAACCTATAAAACTCACTGTACATTGGTTTCAGGCGAATAATTCCACTTTGAAAGAATGTACTTTACTGAAAGTGAGATTAAGCTTTGCTTAAGAAAGCATTTGACATCATTCTAAATCGACTAAACTTAAATTATTTTAATAGTTCTACAGTAGTATTAACAGATGGCAGTCTAATTTAGAATATCGGGCATACGAATTCGTTTCCTAGTCTATTATACGAGTATTTCGAACTGTCAAATACCATATTCCAGAAATATGTATAAATTTGTGTGCCTTTATAAGCTAAACTAAACTTAACATAAGGTTTGTGCTTCTGTATCATTTGAGCTAAGTAAAAAGACAATTCACGATGTTATTTAGGACAGCTAGCAACTGTAGGTAAGCCATCTATGAAGATATTACATTTACTAACATGCTTAAGTTTAGTTGATTAAAGCATACAGCATTAGACACATTTTTTGAGTGAACAGTTTCAAAACCGTACCTGGTATTACTTTTAGTTATTTCAGGGGCATAAATGGTTACATTTCTTTGGGTTTAAATCTTTTATTTTCAAATGATAGGTATCGTCTACTTTTCCGTCAATATTGGGTGAAAAACGTTTTAATGTATGTACTATTCTATTGCAATATAAACTACGGAACTCAACATCAAAACATTCTCCTTAAGTGTTCTTTATTTATCTTAAAAGAACGGCATTTACACTAAAGTTAGCACTTAACGAACTTTCGTCAAATACTGTGACAGCTTCTGATAATCAGTAAACTTTGCAAAACCTTAAAACTTTTTTTTACTCAAATTATTAAAAATATTATGTTGCTAAATAAAACAATACAATTTAACACATATGCTGATAATTTCTTAAATGGACATCTTCTATCCCATTATCTCTAACCGAAGCTTTAGGTTTTCTGAAGACCTTGTCAGATGATGACGAAATCCCAAAAGATATAATTATTTCACCATCAAACGTTGAAAATGGTGCATCCAACGATGAGGAACAAATAGATAATCATCATTTTAGTGAAAAAAAATTTTTCGCCGACGTTTCCATTCCAAAAATTTCGGAAAGGTCCCTATTCTACAAAATAGCTTGAGATATCAAATTATGGATGAAATTAGTAAAACTACTATGAGAGGACGATTGCTTCCGAAATTGCAAGAAAGATTAAATAACATAGGGCGATCGTCACTAAGTCTGATAAAGGCAACGCGCTGACTATCAAGAGTTATACAATGGCAAGGTATTGAATTACATTAAGGATAATGGTATAATTAGACTAATTATAATGTAACAGATAAATTTTTCAGTAGTATCAACAAATGCATCAATAAATGTTAGCAGCTTTTCTTTGTAAACAAGAAATGAAGTATGTACATGAAAATGATTAAACCATTGAGCACAATATAAGTTTTTGGAATTATAACGTATAAATTACTTACTAATTTTTTGTCCCATCAAAGCAATGACATGTACTGTAGTAATAAATTTAAATTCTAAACGCGCTGAAAATTAATGATCAGAACATAGCTACAATATACATTCACACGACAGACGTCCTGCTAGCAGGGTTGGGCGTTTTACATGTAAAAAACGTTTTCTCCATTTTACATGTAAATAACGTAAATTACAAAAAAAATGTGTATTTTACAAAAATATGTAAATTATATTTAAAAAACGAGAATCCGTCCAGAAATAATTTAAAATATTGAGTAAATGATACAAACATTTAATACAAACATTTTTAAATGGTTAACCATAATTATTTTCAACTTTTAGTTATCTACATTGAGACTATAAAAAACACCTATCCTTCTACAATGCCATCTGTTTACGTCTTAAACTAGTTCTTATATTCGACAAAATAAACAACTAGTGACATAGTGCCATCTAGCAACATTTGAATAAACTAAAATAAAATATTTTTAAGAGTGCATATTTCTTTCGATATGTAGCGGAAAACTAATTGCAATTTGACGTTTAATCATAAATAAAATAATTCTCTGCAGTGAAATGAATGAAGTGAATCTATACTCGTTTGACTGGCTTTTAAATTTAAATCTTTATTAATTTCAAACAGGACAAAATCAACCAAATTATCACTACCCGTCTCACCCTCATCAAATAAATGTATGCCTGAAATTACTAGCCCTATTCTATCCATTCGATAAAATGCCTATTCATTATGCCTTTGATGTACAGTGTAGTAAAGAGGTAGCGAATATGATTATCGAATTTAAGCGTGGAACTGTAGTGAATTTTATTAATTCAATTTAATTTTTCTTACTAATTTTTCATAATCTAAGTTATTAATTACAATTAATAATTTTTCATAACCTAATTTTGCAGCAATACCATTATACTAACCTTACCATAGTTAATACTATAATTAATACTAGATAAATTAATACTAGATAAATTATAATTAACCATAATTAATACTAGATAAATTGATTAATACATTAATAAATAAATTTGGGAAATATTCTTTTTGAAACCCAGCAGTTACCATTCAACGAGTTCCATATGCTAACTCCTCTCACGAAAAACGAAGCGTTCATCAAATTACATTTATTGATTGCAGGTGTCAAGATTTCATTGTCAAAATATTCCTTATCATAGGAAAGTTGCACTTTATTTTACATTTATACATATGTACAAATATCACAATAAATAAACACAAATACACTACACTGTAGTATATAGTCAATTTTTCTTTAATTAAGAGATTTGGTAACAGATGGCGATAATTGTAATGAAAAAGTTGATTTATATTTTACAGTATGTATAAAATAATTGTTTACATTTTACATACATTTTACATGTAAAAAACCCAGTAAATTACATTTTGTAATTTACACGCCCAACTGTGCCTGCTAGTAGTCATTGTGATTACTTTTGCTAAGTCATAGTTTTCTTTTTATACAACAAGTAAAATACAATAACACAAATTTAATTAACGCAATTGCAATTTTGGTTTTATTTGGAAATAAACACTTTATATATACCATAACGAGAGCATTTGGAACAACCATCGGTGCCAAAAATCAGAGGACTACCAAAGGTTCATATTAATAGTTATATTAATATATTATATACTATTAACTATTAATTTTTCTGTACAATACAACACAAAACAACATTTTATTTTCATAAATCTATTTTCACATACAAGTAAATATACTTTTATATGAAAATAGTAATGCAAAATCTAAATGTCATTCACTCCACATAACACCAGCAAGAGAAAAACTGTCGAGTAGAGCATATAAGCATCGAAAATTTGAACCAATTACAACCGCTAAGCGCCTAAATTTATGCAATCTACAAATTTAGATCAAAATTAGTGCTTACCTCTTGGCGTCCAAGGTTACACCCTGTGCGTTTTAAAGTAATATCATTTAAAATTGTTCAAAATTATTTTGCACGAATAAATATGAGAGGTAATTTAACTATTTTGTCAATAAACTTTACGTATAAAAATAATTTGTTTTTCAAAAATTTAGAATCAGTTAAGAATTAGTTAAATAGTTATAAAGAGAATTTCCTGAAAATTTTTTATTGCAGTTTCAGATTCTCCGACTAAAAATCGTATTTAGGCAGAAAGCGGCTAACCGGAATTTTTATTTATTTTTTTATTTTTATTTTATTTTTTTGTTTA
The DNA here is from genome assembly GCA_963556175.1 of Tipula confusa. Taxonomy (NCBI): domain Eukaryota; kingdom Metazoa; phylum Arthropoda; class Insecta; order Diptera; family Tipulidae; genus Tipula; species Tipula confusa. The sequence goes on along the minus strand of CAUVYK010000595.1, from coordinate 10,063 downwards.
TTTTTTTAATACAACTTTTTGGCACTTAACAGTTTTCTCATGAATGCTGAACTTTTTGAAATATTTACAAAGCTCGAAAACTTCCTATGGAAGAAGCTACTTCCAGTTAGCCGATTTCCGCCTAAATTAACTAACATAAGTACTTATTTCAAGCCGGCGAATCTGAATCTGCAATTAAAAATATGGGTTCTAATTTTAATTTCAAAGTTTTGTGGGGTGGATCCACCTACAAGGAGTGTACTGATTTTAGCACTAATGTATTTTCCTCGTGAGATGATTAAATTTTGATTTTGGACATTTTGTTCCAAGAGTGCTTATTTTCCGAGATATTTGAAAGTTTCAGCTTTAAAAAATTAACCGGTATAATATAAAATATTATTGAACCGAGGTTGAATATACACAGAACAATATTCCGGATATATGTATATATTATATACATGTTTATATATATATATATATATATATATATATATATATATATATATATATATATATATATATAAATATATATATATATATATATATATATATATATATATATATATATTTTTTTATATATATATATATATATATATATATATATATATATATATATATATATAAATATATATATATATATATATATATATATATATATATATATATATATATATATATTTTTATATATATATATATATATATATATATATATATATATATATATATATATATATCTAAATATATATATATATATTTATATATATATATATATATATATATATATATATATATATATATATATATATATATATATATATATATATATATACAGTGCGTTGCATAACTATATAACCACTCGTTTTTTTGATTTTTTAAAATAACGGATTTAAAAATTTCAAAACTTTTAATGCAAAAAGTTGCGTAAGGATAAAATGTATAAATACAAAAAAACCGTTACAATATTCAATCGTTTTAAACAAAAATAATAAATATTTGAATTTGCCTTGTTGCATAACTATATAACCACATTTTTATTTCAATAACTTTAACTCAATAAAAAATAATAAAAATAAATAAAAACAAAAATGTTAATATTACGTTGGTCCACCTTTGTTTTCCGCTATAGCTAAAATTCTATTCGGCATACTTTTAACTAACGAATGGATAATTTCGGGTGATATTTCCTCCCAGGCATGTTGAATAGCTACTTTTAATTCCTCTACAGTGTCAAATTGCCGGTTACCTTCGTAAATTTTTCTAACCAATATTCCCCAAAGATTTTCGATCGGTCTGGCGAACAAGCGGGCCAATCTAATACTGGTATGCAGTGTGTTTCAAACCATGAGTTTGTACTCCGACTCATATGTACTGGAGCTTTATCTTGTTGAAAAATCCAGTTTTATTCTTAGTTTATGTACAAGAAAGGTAATAGATGATTTTCTAACACGCCAATGTATTCTACACTGTTCATTTTGGTGGATGGAAACGCTAAGGTAAGAGTTCCCGCTGAACAAAAAGCACCCCATACCATTAAACTACCACCACCAAAATTTCGTTTAGAAAAGTATTTTGGCTCTTTTCTCATATCTCTCCAATAGTACTGAGTGCCGTCCGGACCATCAAGATTAAATTCTTTTTCATCGGAAAAAATCACCTGTAATTGATTAATGGGTTAGTTTTGATAAAATCGCGTAGTTTTCATAACAACGAAACAATTATTTTTTTAATTACTTTTGACCAGTCGAGACTCATGTTTGCCCTAACAAATTGAAGACGGGCGGCTTTGTGCCGTGGCAATAACTTAGGCGCTGATATCGGTTTACTGTGTTTCAGTTGACCAGCAACTTTCAAACACCGACAGATTGTGTTTCGACACACATTTAGTTTAAGGTCGCTTTTCAGGCGCTTAAGGCTTTTGAAAGTATTACTCGCGGCTTTAATCAACCCACGGGTTTCGCGTGAACTCATTTTTTTTTGGCCCTCCGTTTTTTTGTCCCGTAATTAACCGGATCTCTTAAAAAATTGCCAACGGTAACATGGCTGCGGTTTAATTTTTGCCCGATTCGTTTTAACGAAAAACCTTCTTCGGAAAGGGCCAGAATTTTGCCTTTTTCTTCGTCCGATAAATATTTTCCACGTGGCATTATTTTTCTAAGATTTTAGTTGTAAGGAAGCAAGGTGAACTAATTCTAAAATTTTTATAATTTATAAAACAGCGAGAAAAAACCATCAAAAGGCCTACTGGTTATATAGTTATGCAACAAGGCAAATTCAAATATTTATTATTTTTGTTTAAAACGATTGAATATTGTAACGGTTTTTTTGTATTTATACATTTTATCCTTACGCAACTTTTTGCATTAAAAGTTTTGAAATTTTTAAATCCGTTATTTTAAAAAATCAAAAAAACGATGGGGTATATAGTTATGCAACGCACTGTATATATATATATATATATATATATATATATATATATATATATATATATATATATATATATATATCTTGCAACTGTTTTTGAATATGTTAGAAAAATGTATCGAAAACAAAATGTTTATTCAGAATTTTATCATTATTCAATTATGTTAGGTTATGAAATTCAATTTTATCGATGATTTGCCAATATTAAATCAATCTGTATTTTACGGTCTTATAAATAATTCAACTAAGCCTATAAATAAAATAAATTAATATCATAAAATTAGGAAGCAATCTTGATAAATTATTTGGTTATTTAAAAGAGAAATCAGTGTGATTTAATTTATGTTGTCAAATTTATTCAGCGTGTCACTGAATGTTCTTATCGATGATTAATATTGGGGTGGTGATTTCTTAAACTTAGTTTTTTGTACAACGTTCGATTTGTGAATAAAATCTGTGTTATTTGACCATTGATGATTTGGTCACAACTAAATAACTTGGCAGAAAACAACCCGGTCTTTAGAAAAAATGTTAACAGTTAAACTGACAAAATACCTGATGAGTTCACGGATGAAATTTAATTGATTGATTAGAATGTAAGGCCAAGGACGAACCAGGAACTCCTGGAATATCTGGCACCACTGTACACCACCTGTGTTACATATAACAAAATCGAAGGAGTCGAAGGAATCTTAGTTATGACAGACTCAATCCGGTTACTGACACCTAATCGATCGATAATTAGTATTTTTTGCCAATGTTTAACTATTATAAGCACAAGACAATCACAATTTTAGTTTAGCTATAATTTTATTTTTAGGCAATAGTTTTCACTTGTAAATTACAAATTTATTATTTCATCTTCATGCTGCTAAAATTAATTAAGTATTCAAATTAGAATTAAAAAAAATTATTAAACATTACAAATCAATTGAGTTAACCGTTTTATGACCAATACGTCATGTAAGCACCGGAAATCTAATTTATATACACTTTATTTGTACGCATGTGAAGTTAGCCCGAAAATTATCCCGAAAAATATTATTATAATGGTGTGCTTCTTCACTAAACACAATAAAAAGACTTTCAACACGAAAAAAAATCAATAAAAGCCTGTTCATCCCGAAATTTTTGCACAAACACAATAAAAACTAAAATATTTTTCACCGAGCAATTGACGCAGTGGTAAAAGTTGCGGTGCTTGGGTCGGGAGGTACCGGGTTCAAATCCCAACGGGGGAGGGTTGCAGAAGGGATTTTTCATCACTTGATTACGATCGGTGATGACGATAAACACAACTGTGACTCCCTATTGGGGGCAGAATTTATGGGCCGAACCATCGTCCATGCCAATACAGGCTGGCAGGAGCAATGCAATATGCAGTTGGATATTTAAAGCGAACCTTGAAGATTTCGAATGTATATATCATGAATCAGCCAAAATCTACACCATTGTGTTTGAAGCGTTTCGATGATGTGTATCCAAGATTACGATCGGTGATGACGATGAACACAACTATGACTTCCTGTTGGAGTGCAGAATTCATGGGCCGAACCATCGTCCATGTCAGTACAGGCTGGCTGGATAAATTTAAAATTGAACCTGTATTTGTGCGTCCTCGATCTGGCTAGTGGCGGCGTAATGTAGGACGTTAAAAATTAACCGCGAAAGATTTGGGAGTGCTTCGGCCCAGAAAAGATTGTAGGGTTCAGACTCAAAAAAAAAAAAAAGATATCATTTTGGATGATGTGTCATTAGATAACATTTTTTTTATTTGTACGTATTTTGATTGGATGTCTGCATTCGGACATGTTAAACCCGAGTTTGCAACCTATGCGTAATTTGTTTTTGTTCCATTGGTAAAAAAAAATGAAATATTAGCTGTTTTGCTTTCATAAAGCCGAAAAAGATTACAACAACAATTGGATTGTATAAAGCCGAATAGACTTTATGTGTAAGGCAAAAAAATTTTAAGATTTATGGGAAATAAAACCATTTTATAGTTACAGTGTTCACCACAAGCGGTAATTCTTTAATTTTTGTTTTATTTAAAATCATGTTTAAAATCAAAGAAATGATCATCACATCACACGATTCTTGCATATAAAAAAGTTAGACATAAGTTTTTATTTTATCTACACAGAAAAATTAAAATGCATAAAGCAAAACAGCTGTTGCATTGAGATATTAAAGTAAAAGTCGCTTAGCTTTACGAAAGCAACACAGCTTTTATTACTTTTATAAACGTGGCTGCATAATTCAATCGATTGGAGTTCAATAGCGAGTTTCTTTGGCTTGATATACGAGTGGATTCAATCGAAAAAAAAGCATGAAAAGAAAATTTGAGTGAAGCCAAAAGTAAAGTGTGAATGAAAAACAAATTGCATTCTGCATTATTTACACGTTTTTGTTTTTTTTTTGATTTTTTTTAAATAATCTATCGACGGCAACAATGCACAACCGTGTATCTACAAAAATTGTCAAAATGAGTTTATAATGATTTCGGTTAAGAATAAATCGGTTACTTGGGTTGACAAAAAAAGGCGGGAAAATGATTTTTCATTCATAATTATTCGTTTTTGTGTGTGCATTGTCGAGTATCTGTAATATTTTGTGGTTGGTTCTCGATGTAAGGTAAGTTGTACCTTAAATGGTTTTTTAATTAAGAAATATTTGATTATAAATTATATTTTTTTGTGTAATTCAATTGTTTATTGATTAAAAAATATAATATTGTTTTTAAAACCACTTATATTTTAATTAAACAACAAAATTTAAAAATGATTTGTAGATAAACGAAAATGATTAACCAATATTCAATTTTTATGTGTAGATACCAGATAATAAGTGCTATAATACAGTAGATACACGAAAATGATTTTTAAATTTGTAATTGCAGATAGACAAATTTGTTTCGAAATTTAAATAAAATAGTTTTACGCCTAAATTCAAAGCATTATTACGGGAGTTAGAGAAAAGCGTTTAGTTCAGTTAGCTTTGGGCAAATTGAAAGCGCGACAGCAAAAACAATAAATATCCACTGAAAAATGTCCTCAAGCGGTAGTTGTAAGCTATATCCATTGACATTGTTACAATATCGCCTGATATTTCGTCAGAAAATAATGTTTTACCATCATCTCAATCGGTTGTACAAATCGAACATTTGGCACAATACGTAACACCAGCAAATGAATTACCAACATACGATCTACAATCGTTTAATTTAGATAACGCACATTTTATTTATGAAAATGAAACACCGTTGGGAGCAGATATCCTAGCATAACCGCAGGCCGCTGATTTACCAAGAAACGATCTGTTGTACATATGTACAAATCCCGCATGTGAGAAGTGAAAATTCATTTAACACTTACTAAAAAATAAATAAAAAAAGACTAGCTCAGCAAATAAATCGAATGCTCGGGAAAAAATACCTTGGATTTCAGAAAGTGCAAACTGAAATTTTACAAATTCAAGATGTGCAAAAAGAAGGTCGACAGATTGGGCTGAAATGTACAATTAAAACTTGTAAAAGGTTTGCTAACTTTATGGATCATTGCGGAACTGTAAGCGAGATCGATCGAGTAAAGATGTTCCGTCATAACGGAAAGAGCAACCACCACCAATGAAACAAGTTCGAGACGAAGTTTTTCCCTAAAATACAAAATTATGGTAAACGGTTCACACATTCAAGTGTGCAAGAAAATGTTTTTATCTACTTTTGGTATAAAGCAAACCTTTGTTTCAAAATGTGTTCGCGAATCCCAATATGATTTTACAACTAAGCTTAAGATAACGAGTTCAACTAGGACCATGTCTGAGAAACACCAATTTATATTTGTATTTTTAGATTTCCTCATCAAGTTATCCAGCCATTATTGAAAAGAGACAAACAAGCTCTATCTTGAGCAAAAATTCGAAAGCAAATCGTCTCTTTATACTAAATACTCAAATCACTGTATTACTTCTGGAAAGGAAAGAGTGACAAATAAAAACTTGCAGAGTTTGACAATAAAAACTTAGCCTTGTTTACTTACACCTTTTAAGGATCGATGCGACACGTGAGTACAGCAAAAAACAGAAAATTTGTCAGACAAAACATATCAAATTCATATTGCAGAAAAAAATCGGGCACAATAAAAAAAAAAGACAAGATCATGCAATGAATGGACTATGTCACCTAATATATATGGACCTGCAGGCGGTAAAAGTCTGCCCAATTCTGAATTCCAGCAGCTCCTACTTTAAAACTAAACTTACCTGCCACAACTTTACCATCTATAATAAAGTAACAAGGGAAGTCGTATACAATTGGTTCGACGAAACAACATCTGATCTACAAGCATCAGTTTTCGCTTTGCTTTTAATTAAATATTTAAAAAAAACTTTTTCGAAAGACAAGTATAGGCTACCTATAATTATGTATTCCGATGGCTGTACGTATCAGAATAGAAATGCTATTATTTCAAAACGCTCTTTTAACATTAGCCATTGAATACAACACAACCATTATTCAAACATATTTGGTTAAAGGCCACGAGTTTTTGCTCTTTCTTGGCATATACACTATCGCATTCCATATGGGATGCGATAGTGTATATGCCAAGATAGAGCAAAGTTAAAAAAAAGTGAAAAAAGTTAAAATGGATGATATGAAAAAGTAAATTAGATTTTATTTTTAAGTTCCGTTATTTTTCCACAAAATATTTTTAGAAAATAATCAAGAATTCTTTATGCTCATCAACCTTGAATGTGCTATATGAGGTAATAACAATTATTTTAAGGGGTTTTTCACCTGTTTTTGTGCCTGTCGCCATACGGCAACACGGAGACATACGGAGACATTTTTTCTCGTTTTCTCAAAATGCGCATATTAATTGCGGCTTTAGTTTTTTGTTTTATTGTGTTTTGTTGTTTGGTAATTTTTTTTATTAAATTTTACTAACCGTTTTACAATTATTACAAATATTTATGTGTTTTTTAAGAAAACTTACGTTGAAAGAGGCTCATACTGTTTTTATGGAGCCTCCGTGAAATGATGGATTTATAAGTGGGGAGAACGATGGCGAAGATGAGTTGTGAGCGGTTCCCGATAATTTCTGCCCTGGTCAGCTAAAAGCAAATTTCGAAATATTATTGAGAAGTGGTCGCCGAATCACAACTTTGGACAGTGAAAATAATTCCGTCTTTGAATTGGACGTGGAAAATACACCGTTTGTCCCATTATTTGCTGATGTACACGAGCCTAGTTCTCCAACATCGAACAACCATCGACTTCAGCTTCAATTAAACAGCCGTGTAGAAAACGGAAAATGAAATCTAAAACCAAAAAACCTACAAAACGTAAATCAACTAGTGGAATTGATGCAATTTTCACCTGAAACGTCGACGACAATTCCACCGCCCTGACTCCAATATTTCCTAAAGGGAATTATGAAGATTGCCGCAATTTAACGCCGCATGAGCAGTTAGGCAAATTTTTTGCCGACGAGTTGAAGCAACTTATAGCAGACGAATCAAACAAATTTGCGGTGTTTCGCGAGAAAGACAATCCTAAAATTACTGTTGCTGAACTACGAACATTCATTGGTAGTCTTCTGATCAGTGGTTATAATTATCACACCAGTCTTCGGAGTATGTGGAGCAACGATGATGATTTGCGGAACTACCTTGTGTTCAACAACATCCGAAAAGACCGATTCAGCAAAATTTTGCAATTTACTCCACTTTGAGGATAGCAATCATACCGGCTCAAGTGAAACCCCGGATCCAGATAAAATGTGGAAGCTTCGTCTAATTACGGATCGTTTAAAATCCAAAATGTTGTTACATTTTCATCCAGAGCCCAATTTGTCATATGATGAAAGTATGATAGACTACTTTGGAAGACACGGATGTAAGCAATATATTAAATGAAAGCCATTGCGGTTTGCCTACAAAGTTTGGTCATTATGCACTCCGTCTGGATTATGGTGAATTTTGAAGTGTATCAAGGTAGATATTTCTGTACAAAATGCATGGCAACTATATCGTTTGGGTCAATCGAAAATGTCGCAGCTCGAGTTCAGAAGACAATACTATTGTAAACATATACTATTGTAAACATTACGGTGAGAAGCCTAAGCGACTTGGTTTATCAGTCAATCCGAAGCATAAAGTTAACGAAAACTGTGTTGAAACAACAATACGTTTCGATGGAATTAACCACCTAGTTATTCCCATAACGAACAAAAGACTGCGCTGGTGAAATTTGCAAATCTATTGGACGTACTGCTTGCGTCAAACGCAACGTTGGACTTTGTGTGAAATGTTTTCAGCCATACCACACAAAACAATAAGAAATTCTGAATTTAATAAATAATTACAAGAAATTTACATAAAAATTATATTTTATTTCCAATGTATATTCAGTTATATATAAATCATTTTGTTGAAAAAATTCTCTATGTATATCCCCGTGTTGCCATATGGTAACGGGGGTTTTCCCGAAAACTACAAATGGGGTGGATGCCCCAAAGATATTTTCCAATGTTTCTATTGTTTACAAAAAGTTCTGAAATTAATACAAATTAGATTTAAAAAAATTAATTAAACATTACAAATCAATTGAATTAACCGTTTTATGACCAATTCTCACAACATCATCTACTGAGTTCACGGACGAAATGTCATAGTACTGTAAAACACCCCTGCCTCTTATAGAACGCCATTGATTTATAAAAAATGATTTTATCAATATTGGTTACAAACAAAACTTAATATAGCAGCAGTGAATGTAGCAAAATAAATTAAAAATTCACAAAAAGTTACAACTTCGTTTTGAACATATCGAAAAAAAAAAAATAAAAAATAAATATAAAAATTACCTTCACGTAGTCACGTACAAAGTATTTCGGTTTATAGCACAAAAAGTAATAAGGATTCGAAATCGAACATATTATCGAAACACAACGTTACATGTGTAACGATATAATTTTACTCGTATATGAAAATTTTTTATACATATACAGTCGTACAGCCACCCAATAAGCAATATAAATCATAAAACTTTGTTCTTAAATCTAAGAAATACATGAAGGGGGAGAACGAAATTGCTACATAATTGTTTACCGTATATACGAAAAAATTGTTAAACCGGAAAAGTTTTTAACTTTTAAATAAAATATCTTTTTTTTAAATTTTACTCATGTTGTTGGTACATTATGCGTCTTAGTGTGTGTGGATGTTTAATTTTAGAGCACAAATTTTAAGAACTTGTTGTTTTTATTTTAAGTAAAAAGTTACTTTGTTGAGATAAACAGTTTTTCATATAAAACATTAATTTTTGTTTGGTTAAGATCTTATCCTAGTAAATAAATTTAAAATCAGATGGAACAAAATCAACCTGATTGTTCCATATTTATTTTTGCTGAATTTTCTGCTATAGTGACTTTTGAACATAATCAGCATTACTTGACGTATAGTATTGTACAGTGAAATCAGGATATTGTTTGGTACTTGGATAGGTATTTCTTTTTGAGGTCTGTTTATTAGTACATAAGTAATTATGTCATGTCAGGAAGTTTTTATGACGCTGCTCTAAATAAAAATCCAATGGTCTTTAATTCTCAAGCAATTTGATTGGATAAAAACCAAAAAACAAAAAGATGCAACAAAGTGATAT
>CAUVYK010000594.1:2500-34211 GCA_963556175.1 Tipula confusa | reverse complement strand
AGCTCGACGAAACAAAAACGAGTATGAAAAAATCAGAAAACCATTTGCATCTATCAACATTTTTTAAACGAAGTAAAAAATAAAATAAACGAGTGAGAAAGTGATTACAAAATTACAATGAAAAGACAAAGAAATTGTTTTTTGTTTTACATATACTAAGGTAATTTTTAAATTAATCTTAATGCTTTCAAATGCCGAATTCTAATTAAAATCATATGAAACATGTGCAAACAAATTTATCAATGTTCACCAAGAAAAAACAAATTTAATTTCCTTACAAGGACGTATAGTCGTTTTTTTCTTTGTTTTTAAGTTATATTGAACTTAAAACAGCGTTCCATAGTAACAAAAAAAAATTTATATTAAAATTTCGTTTTTCTATTCCACACTTACTACATAAGCTATAAAAGTGTTTAAATGGCCTGTATCAAAACCAACACAAATGTATATACAAGCCATGAAGTTGCGATACTCATGCCAAAAAGTGACTACTATACCTAAGTATTAGTGTTGTGACGTAGTATAATTTGTATATACTTTTATTATATACTTTGATGTAAATAAAAAATGAATACGAATGATGGAATGTTGCGCTCTTTAAGACAAAGCAAAAAACAAATTTATTATTTAACGAGAGAGAGAAGTATTGTTATTATTATTTACTTCATTATATACTATACTATATACTAATAATTTAGAGCAGAGTGGACAGTCGCAAAATATAATTTTTGTTTCGTTTTTTTTGTAGAAATGTTATGTACTTTGAATTTAGAGGAGTATGGACAGTGCGAAATATAATTTTTTGTTTCGATTTTTACTGTAGTCAAATTCACTAACACATACACCCAATAGTAGTCATAATATGTTTTACTTAGCCAAGCTTCATGGCTTGTATAATATACAATAGTGTTGGTTTTGCCTGTATATATATAGGCATTGATCAAGGTATTAGATCACTCACACACACAATGTTACGAAAATGTAATAAGCAACTGTGGAAGAGCGTAAACATTTTTAAATTCTCATTTAATTGTTGTTTTTGTAAAATCTCCAATTTAAAAAACGAAAAAAATCTTCTTCGTGGGTTTACTATATTAATTTTTCATGTGATTCAAGTGATGTTTATCGATTCGTGTGATACCTATCACCTACTATTTGCAAGTGATACGAATAGCAAAAGAAAGAAACTATCACAACACATGATGCATAAAATGCTATTCTCATAGTCGCTTCATGTATGATGTGATGCATTTGATATTTATAAAATAATTTATGTAATCTACACTTTTTTTTAATTGGAAAATAATTATTTTTAAATTAATTTTATTTTATTTATTAATTAAATTCTAAGTAAAATTTGATTACTTTAATAGTTTTTCTATTAATTTAATTCATAATTTTATTTTATAACGAAAATTCCATAGTATGCTTCAAACTGCTTGGATCGTGTGTGTCAAAAATTTGTAATAAATATATTTAATAAAAATATTATTTTAAATATGTGTTTACATAAATAAATAAATTTAAATTTAAAAGCAAATCAAAATAATTTATCTTAAAAAAATATCTAGTAAATCGAAAATTTAGGTTTTCGTCCAATTTGCTTTCTTTTGCTATTCGTATCACTTACAAATAGTAGGTGGTAGGTATCACACGAATTGATAAACATCACTTGAATCGACTAATGTCAATTTTCATTGGCGAAAAAAACTGCTCTAAATCTGATATTTGACACATCTAGATTTGATATTTGACAGATATGCAGTTTCATTGGATAAAAAAATTAATTTTTTTTTGATCTCAATCAATTTTATGAAATCTGGATTTGTAGCAAGATTATTTCAACACCAACAAAAAAATAAATGTAAACAATAACAATAATAAAAATTCGTGCTATTTTTGTTTAGATCTGTATTAAAATTAAAATGACAATTTTTATGCCATATCTAAAGTTTTTTTTTGTTGTGTTTAATTAAATTACAATTTTTATAAATTTTTAATAGACGCAGTGTGCCATTTGTAATATAATAGTTTTTTTTGTTGTGTATTAAAGTTAAATTAACAATTATAATAGACACCGTGCCATTTCTAATCTAAAAGTTTTTTTTGTTGTGTATTAAAATTAAGTTGACATTTTTTATAGTAGATGCCGTGTCATTTGTATTATTAACGTTTTATTCTTAACGTATGTATTCTTAAAGTTTTGTTGTGTTACAATATAGTTTTTAGTTTTACTTTTACAATATAGTTTATATAGTTACTATATTGTAACACAACAAAACTTTAAGAATAGATACAGAATAAAACTTTAATAATACAAATTACACGGCATCTACTATAAAAAATGTTTACTTAAGGCGCTTTTATGGTTGTGTTCATTCGTTCGTTCGTTCATTCGGTAATATTATTTTGATGATTTTATGGTTGATGAAAATTTACGGAACGATTTTGTCACCACCTATCGATTAAAAATCTAAGCATTTGACATTTTCTTGATAGATATATCAAACTTATTTTGTCTGTAAAGAAAACTATACCTATTTTAATTTTATTTTATGTAAAATTGATTTTAAACAACGATTACTATTTATAAATTAAATTGATTACTATTTAATTTATATACGTTTACCACGGAACTTCAACAATACTAATCAAATTATTGCTACTGTCAAAATTTGTTTGTATACAGTATTGCTATCCTTTTTAAATTGTATAATTTTCTCTTTTACTCCATAATCGTTCGAACGAAAAGTTAAAAGTTGGTCATCTTAATGAAAAAAATACAGAACGAAAATAAGGGGAAAATAAAGGAATGTGATTGGTTAAAAAAAAGTACGGAACGAATTACCGAACGAATAAACACAACCATAAAAGCGCCTTTAATTTTAATACACAACAAAAAAAACTATTAGATTACAAATGGCACACTGGGTCTGTTATAAATTTATAAAAATTGCCATTTAATTTTAATACACAACAAAAAAAACTTTTAGATTAGAAATGGCCCGGTTTCTATTATAATCAAACCCCTCTTTACTGAAAGCCGTATTGTGTGCATCAAAACCCTCTTTACTATAAGTCGTCTTGTAACTTTCGTTGACACACATCATCATGTATTTTTAAAATGCATTTGTGAAAATATATACTTTAGATGTATTAGTAACTATCAAAACTCCATATAAAATTAATAAAAAAAATTGTAAACGCATGCGCATTATTTAAATTTATTGTTTATTTCTTTTACACAATATTCGCTACATATCCCGACACGATTTTCTACTTACAATACAATCAAAGTATATATTTTTGTATAGCATGAGTATGCAAACAATACGGCTTGTAGCAAAAACGTCTCTATAGAAAGACCAACTATTCGAAAATTTAAAGGGACAAAGCGCCTCTTTGATGTAGTATTGGTTGTGTACAGACATATTTTCACTAATACATTTTAAAAATACATGACAATATGTGTCAACAAAAGTTACAAGACGGCTTGTAGTAAAGAGGGTTTTGGTGGAAATATATACTTTAGATGTGTTAGTAAATTTCAAAATCCATATATAAAAAAATATAATTTTCTCTTTAAATAAAGCACACCATTACCATATTGAGTAGTTTTCACGCACTCCATTAACATAATTGAGCATTTTTCTCTCTGCTTGTGGTATTAAACGTCAAATTTTATTTTATTTGTTTGGTGAATGATGTGAATAGTGAAATTTTCAAGTTAAATTTATTAATTATTTTTATATAATATATAATATATTTTTATATTAATATATATTGTAATTATTTATTTCTATTAAAATCTATCGTGTGGTGTAATTAGTAATATATACAGTGTATACATAATAAATAACGTAAAAGTTGAGGTTATGTAATTTGTTTTTGTTTTTTATTTTTTGATAATTTTTACTCTCTTTTCTTAATCTATTTTGTATTGGTATGTGAATGTTCCTTTTTTTTATACTATAATCACGATCATATCCCAATACGATTTTAATTTACAATACAATCAAAGTATATATTTTTATATAGCATGAGTATGCAAACAATACGGCTTGTAGTAAAGAGTGTTTTATCCCAACACGATTTTTACTTACAATACAATCAAAGTATATATTTTTGTATAGCATGAGTATGCAAACAATACGGCTTGTTACTAAGAGGGTTTTGCGGCTTGTAGTGAAGAGGGTTTTGCTTTTTACTCTTTTTTGTTTTATAGTATGTGAATGTTTTTTTTATTTTACACTATATTCTAAATCATATATCGACACGTTTTTTACTTACAATACATTCTCATGTGTATAAGTTTAAATAGCATGAGTATGCAATGAATACGGCTTGTAGCAAAGAGGGTTTGGATGAGTATGCACACAAAAACCCTCTTTACTACAAGCAAAAACGTCTCTATAGAAAGACAAACTTATTTTTTCGTACACTTATATTACTACATATCCGCCTCAACAAAGTAGTATTGGTACGATAACAAATAACAAAGCAAAAATAACATAAAAAAACTAACTATATTAGTGTTAGTAAAAATATTTTTTTGTTTTTATTTTACGCTATATTTGGACCAACTCATTTTTTCGTACACTAATACTACTATATATCCGCCTCAATAAAGTAGTATTGGTACCAGAACAAATAACAAAGCAAAAATAACATAAAAAAACTAACTATATTAGTGTTAGTAAAAATATTTTTTGTTTTTGTTTTACGCTATATCTCTCAAAGAGGCGCTTTGTCCCTTTAAATTTTTGAATAGTTGGTCTTTCTATAGAGACGTTTTTGGTAGACCCCGTGTTACACTTGGACTTTGAAAATGGTTTCTTTTTTATTCATTCTATGTATATGTAAGAATACTTTCATTTCGTCTTTACTTTTCAGTTGGGAATGTTATAAAAAAATTAATTCGTGATTTTCATTATAAAAAGAGCATAAAGAAAAATTGTATAATAATTTATATTATATAATTTATATAATATATTATTATAATATTTATAATAATATATAATAAATTAATACATAAAATGTATTATGCCCTAAACAAACTAGACGCGCAATACGCGCGTATTTACGCGCGTATAAGTAGAAACAAAGGAATCATATGAAGTAATATATAGTGGACGCGCGTAGTTTACGTAAAAGTAGAAATCATTTCTACTTTTACGTTGTTTCGCTTCGAAATGTCAGTTTTATATAAAACATAAATTAGCGGTAGATTTTTAAATATTTTAGCACCAAAATTATTTAAAAATCTAATACAGTTGAAACTAAATAAAAGATATCGTAAAAAGATTCATAACATAAATTAGTTATTACATGTCTGTATTGACAAAACAATAAAAGGATAGGTAAAATGATATAGTTAAAAAGATAAAAGGATAAAGTTAAATAAATAACGTAAAATGTAAGTTTTTTGTATTTTAACACTATAAACACAATAAAATTGTAGGTTATGTTAAAGTTTGGAAATGCCAAAACGCGCGTCGAGTTTGAATTGAAAAATTTTTAATTTGTGTTTTTCGCGTCTTTGACATATAGACGCGTATTACGCGCGTATTGTGCGTCGAGTTTGTTTAGGGCATTATAGTTGCTATACGACCAAAGAAGAATGGTTAAAAATTGCCGATGACTACAGCTTGAAATGGCAGTTTCCACACTGTCTCAGTGCGCTTAAATCAGTGACGGCCAAAATATTCAGTTCAGACCATTGAAAATGCACCTTTATTTTATAATATTTCATAGCTGTTGCTTTTAAATGGTTTTAGTTATAAATGCATTGCCATAGCTATTTTTCACGCGATGCAAATTTAATTTAATTTTTTATTGTTTTGGTTAATAAAATACTTTTCGTTAAGGTTTTTTTGCTGAAAGTATTAATTTAATCATAATTTTTAGCCCCTAATATTATTTCAACTCAAATATGATAATCATTGTTGAAAAATAATTTAAATTTTTTTTAAACTTTTATCGTACGAAAAAAAATTTCGTACAATACCATCATAGCTCAAAAAAAAAAAAAAAACACTAGGTGCTAAGGATTGCGATTAAAATTGTTTTTAGTGCTTTATGCAAAAACAAATTTATGGAATTTGTTTTATTAACCAAAAGGATAGAAAGTGGTATAACATTTGACTCGCGCGAAATATATTATTCGTGGTTTTTATTTTAAAATAGAAATACAACAAATTATACAATTATATTTAAAGATAATGTTTTATTTATTAATTTAAAACTTTATTTATTTAATTTATTTACTCAACAACTTCGGTTGTTAGAGTGTTGAAATTATATAACTTTAATGCTACTCTTTGGAGTGGCCGTTAACAATAATCTGTCGAATCATTATTACAATTCTTTTTTATAATGATTCCCCTTCCATTTTAATGTTAGGTTTTTTTTATTCTATAATTTTAATTCTAAGAAAATGCATTTATGCATTTTATAAACATATTTAATTCTGAGAAAACAATTGGTAAGTGTTTTATTTTAATTCTGATAAACAATTTTAATTCTGATAAAACAATTTTAATTCTGAGAAAACAATTGGTAAGTATTTTATTTTATTTTTTAAAAGTAATCTAAAACAATATTACGTTATGTGGATTATTAGTTATGTCTACATTCTCACAAGTGTTTATATCACAAGTGTTTTGATTTGTGGGATAGAATGTAACTCTCCCTTCGTTAAATTTAGGATTCTCCTGAATTCCTTTAATAATTTTTAATTTTAAATGTTTTTGTTTATAACATAAATATACTACTACAAATACTATTATTACTATAATAATTATAAATAAATTTATTCCAGAGTATATAATTATTTTATGAAACTTTAATTCATTTATTTCATTTATATTTTTCTTAGTTTCTAAAACTATTTCATTGAATGTTAAGGTGTTATTTTCAGATTTATATTCCAAATTTGGAATTATGTATCTATTATTTTCTATTTTAATATTATTACTATAAGTTTGATTATTTAAAATTATGCTACAATTATAAAATTTAATAAAATAATTTCCATTTAAATTAAATTTTCTTTCATCACAATCCGATGTTAGATTTATTTCATTTGCTAATTGAATTAATAGACTACTTTCATCTATATGATATATTTCAGTGTTACAATTTACTATGTTTTGACAATTTTTTGATAAAATACAATGTTTCAAACTATTTAATTGATATAAAGATTTAGTTTCATCATATTCATAATATTTATTATTATGTTCGAAAGATTGTACAATTGGATAATTAATTAAATTACAATTAGTTTCATTTGACAATGGCATAATCAAAGCTTTATTTATATTTATCATTTCATAAGGGATTTTAATTAAAAATATTAATTTATCTGTGTTGGTTCTTGAAAACCCTACTTTTAATCTTTTAATTTTATCTGCATCTATTTTATAATCTAAAATTTCTTTATGAGTTAAAAGAGATGGATGTATAATATTAAGATTAGAAAATATAATATCATCCTGTAACTCACTTACTATTCTGTCTAATTCTTGTATTCTTATTTTGATATTAATTTTTAAGAACTTAATTACTGTTTCATTTCCCTTTTTGTCAATAAAATTTTTAATTTCTGCCCTATCGGTTTTTATTACATTTAATAATGTATTGATTGATTTATTAAAATAATCATTTATTCTAACTTGATTATTTATATGTATCCCTAGGTTATTATCTATAGATTGTATTGTTTCTAATTGTTTATTTATTATTTGTCTGTCCTCATCGTCCATAGTCCCTGATATCCATTTTCCTATTGTCCCTAGTAAATTAATTAAACCTCGTTTTTTTATTACGTGATGTCCTGATTTTAATGTTGTTAATTTATCTAAAAGTTTTTCTAAATCTTGTAATAATAAGTAACTGTCATTTTTGTCAAACTGTGATACACTTAATATTAATTCTTTTAAAATGTTATCTAATTGTTGTGTGTCAATTATATGTAAAGAATAATTGTATGTCTTTGGTATTAACTGTTCAGTCTCTTGTATAATTGTATATCCTGTCTTAGATTCCACCTTGTCCACTTGTAGTTGAGCTTGAGTTAATGTTAGCGTCGTCATTATTATTATCGCTATCGCCATTATTGTCTGTAAATTTTAATTTTCTTTTAATATTAATTGGATGTATGTTAGTTAAATTATATTTTCTGTATTTAGGTTCCTCTTTATGTCTTAATGATTTGTAGTTTTTTATGTATCCCTGTTTTCTTCTTTCTATATAGTTTTCTCTACCTTTGTTGTATTTTTGTAATCTGTTTTTCTGTGCTATTTTTAAATTATTATAAATTTCTTGTTTGTCTACAACATCTTCCGCTTTAAATGGTGTACATTTGATTGTACTATGGTGTTGGTTATTGTAAGTTTTAATTGCTTCCAACATTTGACTTCGTATTGGAATTAATTGTTCTAAATTTAAAATTCTTAACTTTTCCGTTAAAGAATTATTTAGACGTTCAACATCAGAATTTCCAGTATGACTATTTGGTTTTACTAGATGTAATTCTACTTTTTCCTTTTTCAGAAATTCTTTAATATTAACATGTTTGAATTCGTTATCAGCTATAATTTTAATCGGTTTTTTATGATTAAAATAGATTTTAAGTTTTTCAATTATTTCTACATTAGTTCTATTTTCTAAAGGATATGCCGTTGCAAATTTTGTGAATTTATCTATAAAAACTAAGAATGACTGTTTTCTATTAACATAAGTGTCTACATGAACTATTTGGTTTTTATCTGTGGGTAATTCAGTTTCATGAAATTTAGGTTTAATAGGGTTTCTGTCGTATTTTCCTCTACTGCAAATATCGCAATTATTTATTACTTTGTTTATCATGATTCTAATATTTTTATTGTATATTTTGGTTTTCAAATTTTCGTATAATGCTAAAATACCTGGATGCCCTTGTACTTTATGTTGAACAGATATAATTTTTATTAATTCATCTTCAGATTCCATATCTTGAGCAAAATAATTACATTTGATAAATTTGATAGTAGGAAATTCAGTTGTTAAAACCTGTTGGATTATATAAAAATCATGATCTGATATTTTTGCATATATAGCTACTTTATTTCCAGTTAAAAATTCTTTTAATTTTTCTACTAGTTCTTCTCTATTTATTTTTGGATTTAAATTTATTCTTCTGTTTCCTGATATGTTTTCTATTTCATTATTAAAATTTTCTGTGAAAACTATTTGACTTTTAAACCTATTTACTATTGTTTCTAGATATGTCGTTTTATCATTGTTTTCTTCTGCTTGTGAATGTATAGTTGCTTGTACTGAAGTATTACCTAAATTTTCATTTTCTATTTCTTCAACATTAATTTCGTTTTCGAAAAGTTTCTTTTGTAACGAAGTATTCCTCCCTTCGTTAGATTCAAAATTATTCTCAATTCTGTTAATTTCATGAATATCTGTGTTAATCCTGCTTAAAAAATCTGCGATTTTATTTTCTTTGCCTTGTAAATAGTTTACTTTAATATTGTATTCTCCGAGTGATAAAATCCATCTTTGGAGTCTAGGATTCAGATCTTTTCCTAGATACTTTGTATGAAGCCATTTCAATGCTTGATGATCTGTATTTAGTTCGAATGGTTTTCCGTAAATATAGGGTCTAAAATATTTTACCGACCATACTATTGCTAACAATTCCTTTTCTGTTGTACTATACTTAATTTCATGTTCATTTAAGGTCCTACTAGCAAATGCTATGGGATGTTTTTCTTGGAGTAACACAGCTCCAATTGCAAATTGGCTTGCATCGGTATTTAATGTAAATGGTTTATTGAAATCTGGGTATTTTAAAATTGGATGTGTTGTCAATAGAGTTTTTAGCTGTTCGAATGCGTTTATATATGTGGGATCTAGTTTATTGACTTTTGAATCTTTTTTTAGAAATTTAGTCATTGGTTGAGCTATTTTGGAATAGTCCTTTATAAATTTTCTATAATAACCTGTTATTCCCAAGAATGCTTTTATTTGTTTAGGTGTTTCAGGTAATTTTAATTTTGTAATGTCGTTTATTTTTTTTAAATTTGGTTTCACACCCTGTGTAGTTAATGTATGTCCTAAATAATCTGTTTCCTTACAAAAGAAATTACATTTATCTAATTGAATCTTTAAATTTGCATTTCTTAATTTTTCAAAAATTTTATTTATATTTGTAATGTGTTCTTGTAGTGAGGTACTAAATATTAGTATATCGTCAAGATAAACTACACATATTTTGTTTATATGTTCTCTTAATACCGAATTTATTAATCTTTGGAAAGTAGCAGGGGCATTTTTCAATCCAAAAGGCATTCGTATATATTCGTAATGTCCAAATGGTGTTGAAAAAGCTGTTTTACTTTGATCATTCTTATTCAATAAAATTTGGTGAAATCCTTTCGCTAAATCTAAAGTTGTAAAGTATTGAGCTCTACCTAATTTATCTAATATACTTTCTATATTAGGTATGGGAAATTTATCATTGATAGTGATTTCGTTTAATTTCCGATAATCAATGACAATTCTCCATTTTTTAATGTTTGAATTGTCCATTTTCTTTGGTACAATCCAAAGAGGAGAATTATAAGGGGAATTTGATTCTCTTATAATTCCTTGTTTTAGCATATCCTTAATTTGTGTTTCGATTTCTTGTTCGTGTATTTGTGGATACCTGTACATTTTACAGTATATTGGATTTTGATTTTCCAACTTTATTTCATGAGTTATTTCATGAGTGAAGGTTAAATTGTCGCCTTCCTCATAAAATAAATCTTTGTTCTTTGATAATAATAATTTCAATTTTTCCTTTTCTTCATTGTTTAAATGATTTTTACTTATTTTATTAAAAATTTCATCTTGTGAAACAATCGGTTCCAGGTGATTTACTTCAGTAAGTTCTATGGGATATTTGATTGTTTCAAAGGGAATAATATGTTGGTCAAATATCTTTAGATATTCGTTTTTTATATCGAGCTTAGCTTCGAATGGTATTAAAAAATTCATGCCAATAATTGCATCGTATTTTTTACTTTTTAAGGGAAATATTTTCCAATCTAAAGTACCGGTTTTAATTAGTTCTTTAGGAATTGGTGTGATAACTTTATGAGTAACATAATTGGTTCCTCCTAATGAGTTATATGAGATAGGAGATATTAATTTAAAAGTTTTGTAATCTAAAATGTTCGGTTTTATTAAACTGGTATCCGAACCAGTATCTATTAAACAATTAATAGATTTATTATTAAAAGATAATTTTACTATTGGTAACTGGTTTGTGGTATGTCTTCTATAAAATTTACCTCTTGATTTAATGAACTATTTCTAACGATATTATCAACCTCCATGGGTTCTACTTGTCTATATTTGATGTTATTATCCCTATACTGTGAATTGTCGAATTGTCTTTGATATTGCCCTGGTTTATTTTGGTAGCTATTATTATTTCTATTAAAATTTGGTTGGTTTTGTACATAATTGGGTTTTTTATAACCATTACCATAATTATTGTTATTATAATAATTTCTATTCATATTCATATCTTTATCATTATTTTGTTTGTTAATATTACTATTATTATTACTTCCATTATAAGTTTGTGAATATTCTGGCTTTTTATAATTATTATTATAATTTCTATTGGCTTTTTTAAAATTATCTGATTTTTCTAAATTGTTATTTCTAAAATTTCTGTCTTTATTTAATTTATATTCTACTTTAATTATGTCTTCTGCCAAATAAATTTCTGTTTGACACAGAATATTATCTAACTCAAATAAACTTTTGTTTGAGTCAACTTGTAGCTGTACTATTGGTATAAGTTTTGACTTGAGAATTTGAACAATTTCTTTGTCTATTGAACTATATGTAAATGCATCCTCCTCATCGAAGTCACAGACTTCACTGCATTCACTCTTAATCCTATTTAATTTGTTAAAGCAATCTTTGAGATTACATACCTTCATATCCTTCGCTTTGAATAACATCTGATGAATGGTGCTTTTTGGTCTGAATTTAATTTTTAGCTGCTCCATAACATTTCTCCATGTTCTGAGATGTTCAGGAATTTCCAAGATCACATTGCGAGCATAACCGATTATTTTGTTGTTTACCAGCTTCTTTAAACAATATTGCTTCAACTCTGTATTATTTTCTCCACAGAGTTCTTCCAAATCCTCCACCGCTTTCAGGAACGATCTTAACTTGTAAGAGTCCTCTCCCGAAAATGCTTGAACTTCATCAAAATTACGTATAATTTGATTTGGTGTAAGATCAAATCTCGTTGTTTTCATTGTTTGTACTTTTAATTTTTGATCTGCCAATTGTTGATGCAGAAATTGAATTTGATCTTGCAAATGTTTTTGTTGTTGTTGTTGCTGTTGCAACTGTGCTTGAACTTGTTCGTCCATTTTTGTATTTTCTATAGATCTATTACTATCAAAAGATTTTGATCTTTTATCACTTTCACTTTTCTTTCCACCTATTGTTAATTTTTTTTTTTTTTTCACTATCTTTTCACAAACACTTTAACTATTCAGTTTTTTTTTTTTTTTTTTTTTTTTTTTTTTTTTTTTTTTTTTTTTAAATATTGTCACTGTTATTTATTATTATTATTCGTTGTGTTATCTTGTTTTAATTCGTTTCCTTTGATTCTCTTCTTCAGATGAGAATCCTATCAACTGCGCCAAATATATTATTCGTGGTTTTTATTTTAAAATAGAAATACAACAAATTATACAATTATATTTAAAGATAATGTTTTATTTATTAATTTAAAACTTTATTTATTTAATTTATTTACTCAACAACTTCGGTTGTTAGAGTGTTGAAATTATATAACTTTAATGCTACTCTTTGGAGTGGCCGTTAACAATAATCTGTCGAATCATTATTACAATTCTTTTTTATAATGATTCCCCTTCCATTTTAATGTTAGGTTTTTTTTATTCTATAATTTTAATTCTAAGAAAATGCATTTATGCATTTTATAAACATATTTAATTCTGAGAAAACAATTGGTAAGTGTTTTATTTTAATTCTGATAAACAATTTTAATTCTGATAAAACAATTTTAATTCTGAGAAAACAATTGGTAAGTATTTTATTTTATTTTTTAAAAGTAATCTAAAACAATATTACGTTATGTGGATTATTAGTTATGTCTACATTCTCACAAGTGTTTATATCACAAGTGTTTTGATTTGTGGGATAGAATGTAACTCGCGTGGGGTAACTGTGACAGTGTCTTAAAGGCCCTACACACGATCCAATTTGTTCGGACGGTTGGTCCAACTTGGTTGAAAATTGGTACGTGTGGATGCATGTTGGTTAAAATCAAATTGGTCGGGCATGTTGGATGGAAATTTCCAACCAACCGACTGACCAACCAACCAAATTGGATCGTGTGTATTGTTATTGGATGATATTATTTTAGTCTATAGTAAAACATAAGCGAAAATGAGAAAGAAGTCAACATATAAAATATTTTTTATTGTTAATTTTCTTAAACATACACAAAATAAAACCAAATTGGATCGTCTGGTGTCAACATGCCAACAAAATTGAATCGTGTGTATGTACAACCAATTTGGTTGGATCAACCAAATTGGATCGTGTGTAGGGCCTTTTACCGCTCAAAGCAAATTCAAATTGCAAACTAATCAAGTTACTACGAAAAAAATAATTTATGGATATAAAAAATTTGATTGTATGAGTGCGAAAATACCCGAGAAGTACAAAAAAATTTGGTTTAAAAAAGAAACCCAAACATGGCTGCCGCAAAACCGGTTTTGTTTGTAAAGGGGAAAAGAATGAAGAATGAATCCGGTATCCAAAGACCAAGTGTAAACACACTGAATCAGTGCGTTTACACTTGGTTTCTTGATACCCGACTCATTCTTCATTTTTTCCCTTTTACCTACAAAACCGGTTTTGCGGCAGCCATGTTTAGGTTTCTGTTTTAAACCAAAATTTTTTGTATTTCTCGGGTATTTTCGCACTAACACAATCAAAAATGACATATAGAAATTTTATTTTCTATATTCTATACATACATATTATTTTTTTCGTAGTAGCTTGGTAGTTTGAAATTTGAATTTGCTGTGAGCGTAACAACTTGAAGTGATGATGGTCGCTTTAATCGACTAAGAGAATGCCAAACTTTTACAGAGGTTACGACTAAGGTAACGTTGGCTTTCCAAATCTTCGTTTATAGTTTAACTATTAGTATAGGCTTTTATAGGAATATACATATAAGGTTGACAGAAGCGAAAATTTTGAAAGAAAAAAGTTAAATTCAATTTTTGAAAATCGTTTATTTTAATATTTTTATTGTTCTATCGAACCTTCGTTGTTGAAATAGTCAGTCAATAGTTGTCTGACAGATTGGCCCGATTTCGATCTATTTCCACGGCGATCTACCGTTTGTTGCAATGTGCTATTTTGTTGTTGCGATGTTATATTTTGATGTGCATTTTCTTCTCTGTACCACTGACTTCTGGTACTTAAGAAATTGTGTAAAACACAACACTGCGCAATAATGGTAACCTTGTCTTGGGTGCAGATTAATTGCTCTTTGAAAAATTCGAAAGCGATTGCTCAATATTCCAAACGCCCTTTCTATATTTTGCCGTGCACGACTTAATCTTCGATTAAACATTTTTTTTTGTTTCGTCAGTGGTTGTAAAAGAATATGGTATCATCATATTTTCCGACAACGGGAAAGCATTATCACCAACAAACATATGCGGTAACATTCTTGAATTTCCGATAATTTTTTGTGGTGGTAAATATTTTTCGGGTTGTTGTAGTATATACATAAAATTTGACCGTTGCAAAACGCCGGCATCGCTAATTCTTCCATTGCACCCAACGTCAATGAATATAAATTTCCCGTAGGCATCTGCAAGGCCAAGCAATACAACGCTGTGAAACCCTTTGTAATTATAAAACAAAGGTGCATTTTTTTTCGATGGCCTGAATTCAATATGCTTGCCGTCAAGCGCACCTAGACAATGTGGAAACTGCCATTTTAAGCTGTAGTCATCGGCAATTTTTGACCACTCTTCTTTGGTCGTAGGAAACTATAATAAATTTTATTTATTAATTTATTACATATAATTTACGTTAGTATAGTTTTTAATTTACCTTTAAAAATTCATTTTTTAAATGTTTGTAAATAGCCTCGCACACATCTAAAATTGCTTTAGACAGGAATGATTTGGATAGTTTTGAATTGTAGTCTAGCTCCATAAAGTTTTCTCCTGTAGCTAAAAACCTCAAAGCCACTGCTAGCTTTTCCTCTGGTTTAATTGCTTCCCTCATATATGTGCTCGTCTTCTCAATGTCTGGCTTGATTGCATTTAAAATAAAATTGAAAGAGTCCTCATCCATCCGTATAAAATTTTTAAAATCCTTTGCATCAGACTTTAATTCTAACATGAGGTTTCGGTGTCGCCAAATCGTTTCCTATTTTTTCTATAATTTTTTATCCAGATACGTGTTTTCCTATCTGGTTCACCTTCTTTCGTTTGTTTTTCTATTTCCGTAGATAATAGAAGACAAGCTGCAGCTGTTGACGCCAAAATCACAATAGAAGATTCTTCATCATCATCATCATCATCCAAAAATGAAGAATAAGTCGGTTCCATTTTAGAAAATCTGAAATTTATCCACACAAAACAATTAAATTTTGAACACAAAACATTTAAATTTTTTTAAAAAAAGATAAAAACCTCAAATGATTAATTATACAAATACTTACTTTTTGTTTTCTATAATTAAATTAATAAACTCAATATAATCAAATAACAAATTTGTAATAAAAACACAAATTAAAATTTTTCTTTAACGCTCTTTTTATTATGAAATTCACAAATTATTTTTTTTACAACATTCCCGCTTGAAAAGTAAACAAAAAATGAAAATATCATTACATATATATTGACATATACATAGAAATGTTTTAAAAAGAAACGTTTCATGCGTTTCACCAGTTTCAAGGGTAAACGACAGAGGGATTCTGGATACCCAAGTTACTATACTCATGAGACCATGTGTAAACACGGTGAATAGGGGTGAAAAACATGCATGTTTCATTCATAATCTATCAATATATATTTTTTAACATGCAATAACATTTGTAAGGTTAACACAAATCACAAATTTAAAATGATTTTATTGAAAGAAACATTTGTTTATCTATTTAATATAACCAATCACATCACGGATTTCTTGATAACCATTTCTGTTCTAACTGACACAACTTAAAAATATTTTAAAGTATTAAAATAGTTTTATTTTATACGTTTCGCTATACATTTTGATAAACATAAGAATCTCTCGTTTACATATGATGCTGCCGCCAAAACAAACGGCAAACACTTGAACAATAAGCATGTCCCTTATCGAAAATTTCCCTAACATTAAAGACGCGTTTGTTTCCATAAGCGTTGCGAGTTCCACGACGTTTACTTGCTCGTCTGCAATTATCGCATAGTCGCTTCCAAATGGATTTGGTCTATACGCGATAACGTGTATGCGACGACGTTGATATGTCCCAAGATGTGGCGAATATCTGACGTATATTGTGCGATGAAATCTAAGTGGCTTCGTTGGTTGCCTTTTTGAGATTTTGACGGAGACGCACATTAATGGTTTATAATTGTAAAACAGAATAAGTTCTTGGGCCTCGGCAACATTTTTGAAATGTTTTATCGTGCTAGTAGTCTCTGTCGTATATGATGTAACGGGTTTCTGTATCGCTTAGCTTTCGCAAATGAAAGAGCGGCTGCCAACCTTTTACGTGTGTTGTTGGAGTAACGCTCCCACTGCGTGTTTGACGCATCGACAAGGATGGCGAATTTAGCTTGTGGAATAGGGTATATCAGCCGAGTACTCGGCTAGTACCGTCTTACAACTTTCGAGCGCATTGATCGATTCATCGGTGCTTTGTCTTTCTTTCTTCGTCACTTAATGAAATCAAATTGCTTGGTCCTGTGTAGATAAATTCGATAATAGTTTAGCATTCCTAAGAATCCGTAGGAATTCGAACCCAAACGGGTTGATGATAGCCATCTTCTCTATGTCCTTTCTATGCACCTGGTGAGGAACGAACGTGATCGATTTTTAAAATACTGTACATGAAATCCGCTACGAAGGGAATCGGGTAACGGTCGTTTCGTTACCGAGTTCAGGGTTCTATAGTCACTGCGTCTTTTTTCTTTGCTAAGTGGAGTGGGGCCGACCAAATACGTTTCTTGAGAGGGACGGCATACTCCTTGTGCTGAAGGAATTCGGATTAACGGTGACGTTGAGTTTCTTGTTTTAGGGTCAACTAGTAAACCAAAATGTAATAAAAAATCGGCTACAAAATGCATCGGACGGTTTTGGTAAAACGGACTTCCACATTAAGAGTCTACGAACAACTTAAATTCAGATGTGTTGGATTTTTCGAGATTTGTTGGTGGCTGACGGAATCCTCGTAATATTATTTCGATCAAAACAAACACAACATAAAATGAAACACATCTTGAAGTTTCTTCAGAATATTACTACTTGTATAAGAACTTTCATTATTTGATGGTGTACGGTATAACTAGGTACATTTTATATCTAATTAGTGTACACTTGTAAATAAAAATATGACGGTAAGTAACAACAAAATGTAATACAAAACTTACAGTTTTTATTTGTAAATTTAATTTCCTTTTCTTCGTAATTGAATATTAAGAGTGGCTCTCCATACCGTTAATACTACATACTAATATACCTTTGTTTCGTTTTCATAGCCAGTATATAATGACAACAAAATGAATAATTACTTGCATACCCTGTATGTATACATACCCTGTCCTATGTGTAAAAAGATAAATTAAAGACTTTACAAACGTTTATCCTGTTGACTGCAATACTACGTTAAATATACAATTTTATTTATTATTATTTTTAATTTATTTTTATTACTTTTACTTTTTTCGGTTTGTATGTTTTAATTATATATATATTTTTTTTTCCTAATTGTGTATATTTTCAAATTTTTTAGGATTGGCCAGTGCATCGGCCATTGTTTTCTGCAAGAATAATTGCTTTTCAAGTTTATTCTTCCATTCGGCATAAAGTTCTCCAGTTGGAACAGTGCATAAATAGTAGAAACCACCGCGCGATGGATCGGTTGATTTGATCAAAAATCGATTTCCATCATTTATATATTCAACAGACATTTTATTAACCTGTCGAAGAGCAAGCAAGTATTTTAAAATTAATTATTGAATTTTAAAAACAATATCAAGAACGTACCTGTATGATATTTTTGAATGTATAAAACGGTTGGGAATATTGAGTTTTTCGTCCGGTACTCTCACAAAACATGATTGATTGATCAAAGAAAAATCCACTGCTAGCTTTTCCTCTGGTTTAATTGCTTCCCTCATATATGTGCTCGTCTTCTCAATGTCTGGCTTGATTGCATTTAAAATAAAATTGAAAGAGTCCTCATCCATCCGTATAAAATTTTTAAAATCCTTTGCATCAGACTTTAATTCTAACATGAGGTTTACGGTGTCGCCAAATCGTTTCCTATTTTTTCTATAATTTTTTATCCAGATACGTGTTTTCCTATCTGGTTCACCTTCTTTCGTTTGTTTTTCTATTTCCGCAGATAATAGAAGACAAGCTGCAGCTGTTGACGCCAAAATCACAATAGAAGATTCTTCATCATCATCATCATCATCCAAAAATGAAGAATAAGTCGGTTCCATTTTAGAAAATCTGAAATTTATCCACACAAAACAATTAAATTTTGAACACAAAACATTTAAATTTTTTTAAAAAAAGATAAAAACCTCAAATGATTAATTATACAAATACTTACTTTTTGTTTTCTATAATTAAATTAATAAACTCAATATAATCAAATAACAAATTTGTAATAAAAACACAAATTAAAATTTTTCTTTAACGCTCTTTTTATTATGAAATTCACAAATTATTTTTTTTACAACATTCCCGCTTGAAAAGTAAACAAAAAATGAAAATATTATTACATATATATTGACATATACATAGAAATGTTTTAAAAAGAACGTTTCATGCGTTTCACCAGTTTCAAGGGTAAACGACAGAGGGATTCTGGATACCCAAGTTACTATACTCATGAGACCATGTGTAAACACGGTGAATAGGGGTGAAAAACATGCATGTTTCATTCATAATCTATCAATATATATTTTTTAACATGCAATAACATTTGTAAGGTTAACACAAATCACAAATTTAAAATGATTTTATTGAAAGAAACATTTGTTTATCTATTTAATATAACCAATCACATCACGGATTTCTTGATAACCATTTCTGTTCTAACTGACACAACTTAAAAATATTTTAAAGTATTAAAATAGTTTTATTTTATACGTTTCGCTATACATTTTGATAAACATAAGAATCTCTCGTTTACATATGATGCTGCCGCCAAAACAAACGGCAAACACTTGAACAATAAGCATGTCCCTTATCGAAAATTTCCCTAACATTAAAGACGCGTTTGTTTCCATAAGCGTTGCGAGTTCCACGACGTTTACTTGCTCGTCTGCAATTATCGCATAGTCGCTTCCAAATGGATTTGGTCTATACGCGATAACGTGTATGCGACGACGTTGATATGTCCCAAGATGTGGCGAATATCTGACGTATATTGTGCGATGAAATCTAAGTGGCTTCGTTGGTTGCCTTTTTGAGATTTTGACGGAGACGCACATTAATGGTTTATAATTGTAAAACAGAATAAGTTCTTGGGCCTCGG
Organism: Tipula confusa; assembly: GCA_963556175.1. Lineage (NCBI taxonomy): Eukaryota > Metazoa > Arthropoda > Insecta > Diptera > Tipulidae > Tipula > Tipula confusa. The sequence goes on along the minus strand of CAUVYK010000594.1, from coordinate 14,383 downwards.
CAACATTTTTGAAATGTTTTATCGTGCTAGTAGTCTCTGTCGTATATGATGTAACGGGTTTCTGTATCGCTTAGCTTTCGCAAATGAAAGAGCGGCTGCCAACCTTTTACGTGTGTTGTTGGAGTAACGCTCCCACTGCGTGTTTGACGCATCGACAAGGATGGCGAATTTAGCTTGTGGAATAGGGTATATCAGCCGAGTACTCGGCTAGTATCGTCTTACAACTTTCGAGCGCATTGATCGATTCATCGGTGCTTTGTCTTTCTTTCTTCGTCACTTAATGAAATCAAATTGCTTGGTCCTGTGTAGATAAATTCGATAATAGTTTAGCATTCCTAAGAATCCGTAGGAATTCGAACCCAAACGGGTTGATGATAGCCATCTTCTCTATGTCCTTTCTATGCACCTGGTGAGGAACGAACGTGATCGATTTTTAAAATACTGTACATGAAATCCGCTACGAAGGGAATCGGGTAACGGTCGTTTCGTTACCGAGTTCAGGGTTCTATAGTCACTGCGTCTTTTTTCTTTGCTAAGTGGAGTGGGGCCGACCAAATACGTTTCTTGAGAGGGACGGCATACTCCTTGTGCTGAAGGAATTCGGATTAACGGTGACGTTGAGTTTCTTGTTTTAGGGTCAACTAGTAAACCAAAATGTAATAAAAAATCGGCTACAAAATGCATCGGACGGTTTTGGTAAAACGGACTTCCACATTAAGAGTCTACGAACAACTTAAATTCAGATGTGATGGATTTTTCGAGATTTGTTGGTGGCTGACGGAATCCTCGTAATATTATTTCGCTCAAAACAAACACAACATAAAATGAAACACATCTTGAAGTTTCTTCAGAATATTACTACTTGTATAAGAACTTTCATTATTTGATGGTGTACGCTATAACTAGGTACATTTTATATCTAATTAGTGTACACTTGTAAATAAAAATATGACGGTAAGTAACAACAAAATGTAATACAAAACTTACAGTTTTTATTTGTAAATTTAATTTCCTTTTCTTCGTAATTGAATATTAAGAGTGGCTCTCCATACCGTTAATACTACATACTAATATACCTTTGTTTCGTTTTCATAGCCAGTATATAATGACAACAAAATGAATAATTACTTGCATACCCTGTATGTATACATACCCTGTCCTATGTGTAAAAAGATAAATTAAAGACTTTACAAACGTTTATCCTGTTGACTGCAATACTACGTTAAATATACAATTTTATTTATTATTATTTTTAATTTATTTTTATTACTTTTACTTTTTTCGGTTTGTATGTTTTAATTATATATATATTTTTTTTTCCTAATTGTGTATATTTTCAAATTTTTTAGGATTGGCCAGTGCATCGGCCATTGTTTTCTGCAAGAATAATTGCTTTTCAAGTTTATTCTTCCATTCGGCATAAAGTTCTCCAGTTGGAACAGTGCATAAATAGTAGAAACCACCGCGCGATGGATCGGTTGATTTGATCAAAAATCGATTTCCATCATTTATATATTCAACAGACATTTTATTAACCTGTCGAAGAGCAAGCAAGTATTTTAAAATTAATTATTGAATTTTAAAAACAATATCAAGAACGTACCTGTATGATATTTTTGAATGTATAAAACGGTTGGGAATATTGAGTTTTTCGTCCGGTACTCTCACAAAACATGATTGATTGATCAAAGAAAAATACTTCCAGTTCTTTCATTTTATTACGCTTAATGTTATTTCGATCAAAGAATCCCGTACCTTCGAGACATTGTAATGATCCACGGTAAACTAGTTTTCCTTGAGCTTTAAGGTTTCCCTAAACATTAAAGTTTTATTTCACAAAGTGACAATTATAAAACGAAACTTTTTTTTTTAAATAACTTACATTGAAATTCTGTATTCGTCCTACATCCACCATATCATTGGCATTTTTAGGAATTTCCAGCATAATATTTAACGCCTCTTTTAAATTCGGAATTTCATCGGCCAATCCAGCGTGTTCGGCACACTTCAAAAGTTCTTTCAGAAGCATATGATATTTCCCCAGTCGCTGAGTGGGCTTGATCAGCATATCGGTAATCTGTTACAAAGCCAAACAAAAAATTTTAATTTTTATTTAACACTTCATTTATTATTTAAACTTCCTCTTACCACTAATTTATTATTCGGATCATGTTTAATCCGAACCTCCTCAAAATAATTCATATTTTCATTAACAATATGATCGGATTTATGCTTGTGTTGACAGTAGAATGTGTACTCAGATTCAAATTTATTTTTACATTTTTTGAAAAGTGCGACCAGCTCACTCGGACTGTTAATACAACTTTTCAATTGTTTTGAAAATGAATCACGATGCCATTCGTAAATGTTATCAATATTCATGAATATCATATTATCTTTACCAGCTAGATTCTCTGGTATCGGTATTTCCTTTATTCGTCGAATTTCATTTATGTATGTATTTATTGTGTACGCAAGATCGTCAATGTACGTTTGTTCCGAATTTATTAGCTCGTCGATGACATGTTGACGTTTACGTAAATAGTATTCACGCTTTTCATTTTCGCTCATTGATCTCTACGGAAATAGCATAATTTAGTTATCAAAGTTCATTGTTATTCTGCCGCGTAAACTCACTTACCCCACTCTCATCAATCGAATTCTGTGTCTGCAATCCTAAATCATTTGAATACTGTTGTTTTACTGAGTCACATCTATCTAGATTTTTAGTTGTTGTACCACCATGTTGCTCCTAATGTATAAACAAAATAAATAAGATTTATTTATTGCTTATCTGTAGTCTTGCTATTTAATAAAAATTATACAAAATTGTATGCCATTACTCACCATTTTCTCTTTTACAATTTGTTCAATTTCGGCTAAATCAGCATCCGACTTAATATTCATATCATTTACACGATTACATAAATTATTCTCGGCCGAAGTAGTTGGTTGTCCAATTGTTGATGAATTAAGGAGTGGTTTCATAGGTGGTGGTAATTCTAATGTCATATCATCCTCTGGTTCTGGTTCTGATTTTTCCGTTACAATCGATGTTGTGGTTACCGTGCTTATAGGACGGTTTTGACCATTTGATTCAATTAACTCTGGTGGAATCTGTAAGAAGAAAATAAAATAAAAATATTTTTAGTGAAATTTAATCTATTTGTCAATTGAAACTAAATAAATACTATAGAAAACTATCGAATAACTTTTCTAACCATATTTGCACTATTATATGGCGGTCAATTTTTAACATAAATACACTATACAATATTTAATTTAATGACAAGCAGAAATTTGTTTCTTAACGATTAATTACTTGATGTTCGATAACATATAGCGTTAGATATTTTTCGAGCGTTTATTGATGGCAAACACAATTGAAAAATACAAAGGATAAACGATAACTTTGTAATATATTCAACTATAATATTGTAATAGAATATAAATCAAACTATAGTTTTATGAAATGTGATAATCGTCGACGCCATACATTCGTAAAATAGAGATAATTAAAAACTATTTTTAAATTCAAAGTAACATAAATTAATACATTACTATAATGATTTGCTTGGAATAAGTGATAAAAATACAACAAATACTATATACATATAACAATTAATAAACATCTAATCTTGGATCGCGTCTTATGATTAAATACTGTTTTTTAATTTGGCAATCAATTTTTAAAATTTATAATTTGATTAATATTTTGCTAGCAAAAAGGCGATTGATTAACTGAAGAACTATTTATTTTACAACCCAACTGCGAATCCCTAGCTTGATATATATTTAGTTATGAAAAAAATCGTTTTTTAAATAGCGGAATGATTAAATAAATAGTTTAATTTTTAATTTTAAAAATGTCATTTTTTTTATTTAGTTTCAAGTATTGAAATAATATGTCGATCTTGGAACGATCAGTTTAATCCAAGGATGTGCGACGTCAACAAACGTCGACGTCGACAATTATTGTCGACGCATTTTTGTAGAGTCAACAATAACAAGTTTTGTCGAAATAGAAAAATAGTACTTTTATTTGTTTCTTTTTTTTATTTTTGATATTACCCAGTTGGATAGGTTTTTTTTAAGTTGTCCGGAACTGGCTGGAATTTTTAAATATTTTCTGGCCAAACTAGAAGTCTCAGAAACTTTTATGTCCGCCGAATTCCAAAAAACATTTGGGTCTTTAATATTTTTCTATTTTAAATATTTAAAAATAAAAGGTTACCCAATAAGAAGTTCATTTTGAATAGCCTGCTATTGGAGCAGCTGTCAATTTTGAAGCTGTCATCTTTTGACATTTGACAAGTAAAAACTACGCCATTACTAAAAATGGCACGATACACGCTTCAAAAACGCATTGAAATTGTTAAAATTCACTACAAAAATGGTGAAAATGTTGCAGTCATAGTTCGCAAAACTAATCACTTTTTGGTCGTCGTGAAGCACCTTCTCGGCCGGCAATAGTGAAACTGGTGGAAGAATTTGAGCTGTTGGGACAAGTTAGTGATGTGAAGAATCAAAACCGTGTGCAGCGCTCAAGAACAACTGAAAATATTGCTGCTGTAGCCCGTAGTGTTGAAAGAAACCCAGGTTTGTCGATTCTTCGTCGATCTTTGATTAATGATTTTTTATAGCCGGAATTGGAAGATATTGATGTGAGATTCGTTATTTTCAGCAAGACGGAGCTACATGCCACACAAGCAACGAAACAATCGCAATTTTGCAAGAAATACATACATACATATATACATATATACACATATACATATATACATATATACATATATATGTATATATGTATATATTTATATATTTATATATTTATATATTTATATATTTATATATTTATATATTTATATATTTATATATTTATATATTTATATATTTATATATTTATATATTTATATATTTATATATTTATATATTTATATATTTATATATTTATATATTTATATATTTATATATTTATATATTTATATATTTATATATTTATATATTTATATATTTATATATTTATATATTTATATATTTATATATTTATATATTTATATATTTATATATTTATATATTTATATATTTATATATTTATATATTTATATATTTATATATTTATATATTTATATATTTATATATTTATATATTTATATATTTATATATTTATATATTTATATATTTATATATTTATATATTTATATATTTATATATTTATATATTTATATATTTATATATTTATATATTTATATATTTATATATTTATATATTTATATATTTATATATTTATATATTTATATATTTATATATTTATATATTTATATATTTATATATTTATATATTTATATATTTATATATTTATATATTTATATATTTATATATTTATATATTTATATATTTATATATTTATATATTTATATATTTATATATTTATATATTTATATATTTATATATTTATATATTTATATATTTATATATTTATATATTTATATATTTATATATTTATATATTTATATATTTATATATTTATATATTTATATATTTATATATTTATATATTTATATATTTATATATTTATATATTTATATATTTATATATTTATATATTTATATATTTATATATTTATATATTTATATATTTATATATTTATATATTTATATATTTATATATTTATATATTTATATATTTATATATTTATATATTTATATATTTATATATTTATATATTTATATATTTATATATTTATATATTTATATATTTATATATTTATATATTTATATATTTATATATTTATATATTTATATATTTATATATTTATATATTTATATATTTATATATTTATATATTTATATATTTATATATTTATATATTTATATATTTATATATTTATATATTTATATATTTATATATTTATATATTTATATATTTATATATTTATATATTTATATATTTATATATTTATATATTTATATATTTATATATTTATATATTTATATATTTATATATTTATATATTTATATATTTATATATTTATATATTTATATATTTATATATTTATATATTTATATATTTATATATTTATATATTTATATATTTATATATTTATATATTTATATATTTATATATTTATATATTTATATATTTATATATTTATATATTTATATATTTATATATTTATATATTTATATATTTATATATTTATATATTTATATATTTATATATTTATATATTTATATATTTATATATTTATATATTTATATATTTATATATTTATATATTTATATATTTATATATTTATATATTTATATATTTATATATTTATATATTTATATATTTATATATTTATATATTTATATATTTATATATTTATATATTTATATATTTATATATTTATATATTTATATATTTATATATTTATATATTTATATATTTATATATTTATATATTTATATATTTATATATTTATATATTTATATATTTATATATTTATATATTTATATATTTATATATTTATATATTTATATATTTATATATTTATATATTTATATATTTATATATTTATATATTTATATATTTATATATTTATATATTTATATATTTATATATTTATATATTTATATATTTATATATTTATATATTTATATATTTATATATTTATATATTTATATATTTATATATTTATATATTTATATATTTATATATTTATATATTTATATATTTATATATTTATATATTTATATATTTATATATTTATATATTTATATATTTATATATTTATATATTTATATATTTATATATTTATATATTTATATATTTATATATTTATATATTTATATATTTATATATTTATATATTTATATATTTATATATTTATATATTTATATATTTATATATTTATATATTTATATATTTATATATTTATATATTTATATATTTATATATTTATATATTTATATATTTATATATTTATATATTTATATATTTATATATTTATATATTTATATATTTATATATTTATATATTTATATATTTATATATTTATATATTTATATATTTATATATTTATATATTTATATATTTATATATTTATATATTTATATATTTATATATTTATATATTTATATATTTATATATTTATATATTTATATATTTATATATTTATATATTTATATATTTATATATTTATATATTTATATATTTATATATTTATATATTTATATATTTATATATTTATATATTTATATATTTATATATTTATATATTTATATATTTATATATTTATATATTTATATATTTATATATTTATATATTTATATATTTATATATTTATATATTTATATATTTATATATTTATATATTTATATATTTATATATTTATATATTTATATATTTATATATTTATATATTTATATATTTATATATTTATATATTTATATATTTATATATTTATATATTTATATATTTATATATTTATATATTTATATATTTATATATTTATATATTTATATATTTATATATTTATATATTTATATATTTATATATTTATATATTTATATATTTATATATTTATATATTTATATATTTATATATTTATATATTTATATATTTATATATTTATATATTTATATATTTATATATTTATATATTTATATATTTATATATTTATATATTTATATATTTATATATTTATATATTTATATATTTATATATTTATATATTTATATATTTATATATTTATATATTTATATATTTATATATTTATATATTTATATATTTATATATTTATATATTTATATATTTATATATTTATATATTTATATATTTATATATTTATATATTTATATATTTATATATTTATATATTTATATATTTATATATTTATATATTTATATATTTATATATTTATATATTTATATATTTATATATTTATATATTTATATATTTATATATTTATATATTTATATATTTATATATTTATATATTTATATATTTATATATTTATATATTTATATATTTATATATTTATATATTTATATATTTATATATTTATATATTTATATATTTATATATTTATATATTTATATATTTATATATTTATATATTTATATATTTATATATTTATATATTTATATATTTATATATTTATATATTTATATATTTATATATTTATATATTTATATATTTATATATTTATATATTTATATATTTATATATTTATATATTTATATATTTATATATTTATATATTTATATATTTATATATTTATATATTTATATATTTATATATTTATATATTTATATATTTATATATTTATATATTTATATATTTATATATTTATATATTTATATATTTATATATTTATATATTTATATATTTATATATTTATATATTTATATATTTATATATTTATATATTTATATATTTATATATTTATATATTTATATATTTATATATTTATATATTTATATATTTATATATTTATATATTTATATATTTATATATTTATATATTTATATATTTATATATTTATATATTTATATATTTATATATTTATATATTTATATATTTATATATTTATATATTTATATATTTATATATTTATATATTTATATATTTATATATTTATATATTTATATATTTATATATTTATATATTTATATATTTATATATTTATATATTTATATATTTATATATTTATATATTTATATATTTATATATTTATATATTTATATATTTATATATTTATATATTTATATATTTATATATTTATATATTTATATATTTATATATTTATATATTTATATATTTATATATTTATATATTTATATATTTATATATTTATATATTTATATATTTATATATTTATATATTTATATATTTATATATTTATATATTTATATATTTATATATTTATATATTTATATATTTATATATTTATATATTTATATATTTATATATTTATATATTTATATATTTATATATTTATATATTTATATATTTATATATTTATATATTTATATATTTATATATTTATATATTTATATATTTATATATTTATATATTTATATATTTATATATTTATATATTTATATATTTATATATTTATATATTTATATATTTATATATTTATATATTTATATATTTATATATTTATATATTTATATATTTATATATTTATATATTTATATATTTATATATTTATATATTTATATATTTATATATTTATATATTTATATATTTATATATTTATATATTTATATATTTATATATTTATATATTTATATATTTATATATTTATATATTTATATATTTATATATTTATATATTTATATATTTATATATTTATATATTTATATATTTATATATTTATATATTTATATATTTATATATTTATATATTTATATATTTATATATTTATATATTTATATATTTATATATTTATATATTTATATATTTATATATTTATATATTTATATATTTATATATTTATATATTTATATATTTATATATTTATATATTTATATATTTATATATTTATATATTTATATATTTATATATTTATATATTTATATATTTATATATTTATATATTTATATATTTATATATTTATATATTTATATATTTATATATTTATATATTTATATATTTATATATTTATATATTTATATATTTATATATTTATATATTTATATATTTATATATTTATATATTTATATATTTATATATTTATATATTTATATATTTATATATTTATATATTTATATATTTATATATTTATATATTTATATATTTATATATTTATATATTTATATATTTATATATTTATATATTTATATATTTATATATTTATATATTTATATATTTATATATTTATATATTTATATATTTATATATTTATATATTTATATATTTATATATTTATATATTTATATATTTATATATTTATATATTTATATATTTATATATTTATATATTTATATATTTATATATTTATATATTTATATATTTATATATTTATATATTTATATATTTATATATTTATATATTTATATATTTATATATTTATATATTTATATATTTATATATTTATATATTTATATATTTATATATTTATATATTTATATATTTATATATTTATATATTTATATATTTATATATTTATATATTTATATATTTATATATTTATATATTTATATATTTATATATTTATATATTTATATATTTATATATTTATATATTTATATATTTATATATTTATATATTTATATATTTATATATTTATATATTTATATATTTATATATTTATATATTTATATATTTATATATTTATATATTTATATATTTATATATTTATATATTTATATATTTATATATTTATATATTTATATATTTATATATTTATATATTTATATATTTATATATTTATATATTTATATATTTATATATTTATATATTTATATATTTATATATTTATATATTTATATATTTATATATTTATATATTTATATATTTATATATTTATATATTTATATATTTATATATTTATATATTTATATATTTATATATTTATATATTTATATATTTATATATTTATATATTTATATATTTATATATTTATATATTTATATATTTATATATTTATATATTTATATATTTATATATTTATATATTTATATATTTATATATTTATATATTTATATATTTATATATTTATATATTTATATATTTATATATTTATATATTTATATATTTATATATTTATATATTTATATATTTATATATTTATATATTTATATATTTATATATTTATATATTTATATATTTATATATTTATATATTTATATATTTATATATTTATATATTTATATATTTATATATTTATATATTTATATATTTATATATTTATATATTTATATATTTATATATTTATATATTTATATATTTATATATTTATATATTTATATATTTATATATTTATATATTATATATTTATATATTTATATATTTATATATTTATATATTTATATATTTATATATTTATATATTTATATATTTATATATTTATATATTTATATATTTATATATTTATATATTTATATATTTATATATTTATATATTTATATATTTATATATTTATATATTTATATATTTATATATTTATATATTTATATATTTATATATTTATATATTTATATATTTATATATTTATATATTTATATATTTATATATTTATATATTTATATATTTATATATTTATATATTTATATATTTATATATTTATATATTTATATATTTATATATTTATATATTTATATATTTATATATTTATATATTTATATATTTATATATTTATATATTTATATATTTATATATTTATATATTTATATATTTATATATTTATATATTTATATATTTATATATTTATATATTTATATATTTATATATTTATATATTTATATATTTATATATTTATATATTTATATATTTATATATTTATATATTTATATATTTATATATTTATATATTTATATATTTATATATTTATATATTTATATATTTATATATTTATATATTTATATATTTATATATTTATATATTTATATATTTATATATTTATATATTTATATATTTATATATTTATATATTTATATATTTATATATTTATATATTTATATATTTATATATTTATATATTTATATATTTATATATTTATATATTTATATATTTATATATTTATATATTTATATATTTATATATTTATATATTTATATATTTATATATTTATATATTTATATATTATATATTTATATATTTATATATTTATATATTTATATATTTATATATTTATATATTTATATATTTATATATTTATATATTTATATA
>CAUVYK010000593.1:93367-183038 GCA_963556175.1 Tipula confusa | reverse complement strand
AATTTTAATAAATAATTAAACAATTGAATTCGATCGAATCCACCGTTTTTAGCGATTACACAATGTACTTGCATTAAAATCCTATTTATATTTACTTTAAAACCAAAACACTACAAATCGAATTTTATTAAAATAATTAAACAATTGAATTCGATCGAATCCACAGTTTTTTAGCAATTACACAATGTACTTGCATTAAAATCCTCTTTATATTTACTTTAAAATCAAAACACTACAAATCGAATTTTATTAAAATAATTAAACAATTGAATTCGATCGAATCACAGTTTTTTAGCATTTACACAATGTACTTGCATTAGAATCCTATTTATATTTACTTTAAAACCAAAACACTACAAATCGAATTTAATAAAATAATTAAACAATTGAATTCGATCGAATCCACCGTTTTTTAGCAATTACACACAATGTACTTGCATTAAATTGCTATATATATTTACTTAAAACCAAAACACTACAAATCGAATTTTAATAAAATAATTAAACAATTGAATTCGATCGAATCCACCGTTTTTTAGCAATTACACAATGTACTTGCATTAAAATCCTATTTATATTTACTTTAAGAACCAAAACACTACAAATCGAATTTTATTAAAATAATTAAACAATTGAATTCGATCGAATCCACCGTTTTTTTAGCAATTACACAATGTACTTGCATTAAAATCCTATTTATATTTACTTTAAAACCAAAACACTACAAATCGAATTTTATTAAAATAATTAAACAATTGAATCGATCGAATCCACAGTTTTTTAGCAATTACACAATGTACTTGCATTAAAATCCTATTTATATTTACTTTAAAACCAAAACACTACAAATCGAATTTTATTAAAATAATTAAACAATTGAATTCGATCGAATCCACAGTTTTTTAGCAATTACACAATGTACTTGCATTAAAATCCTATTTATATTTACTTTAAACCAAAACACTACAAATCGAATTTTATTAAAATAATTAAACAATTGAATTCGATCGAATCCACAGTTTTTTAGCAATTACACAATGTACTTGCATTAAAATTCCTATTTATATTTACTTTAAAACCAAACACTACAAATCGAATTTTAATAAAATAATTAAACAATTGAATTCGATCGAATCCACCGTTTTTTAGCAATTACACAATGTACTTGCATTAAAATCCTATTTTATATTTACTTTAAAACCAAAACACTACAAATCGAATTTTAATAAAATAATTAAACAATTGAATTCGATCGAATCCACAGTTTTTTAGCAATTACACAATGTACTTGCATTAAAATCCTATTTATATTTACTTTAAAACCAAAACACTACAAATCGAATTTTATTAAAATAATTAAACAATTGAATCCGATCGAATCCACAGTTTTTTAGCAATTACACAATGTACTTACATTAAAATCCTATTTATATTTACTTTAAACCAAAACACTACAAATCGAATTTTATTAAAATAATTAAACAATTGAATCCGATCGAATCCACAGTTTTTTAGCAATTACACAATGTACTTGCATTAAAATCCTATTTATATTTACTTTAAAACCAAAACACTACAAATCGAATTTTAATAAAATAATTAAACAATTGAATTCGATCGAATCCACAGTTTTTTAGCAATTACACAATGTACTTGCATTAAAATCCTATTTATATTTACTTTAAAACCAAAACACTACAAATCGAATTTTATTAAATAATTAAACAATTGAATTCGATCGAATCCACAGTTTTTTAGCAATTACACAATGTACTTGCATTAAAATCCTATTTATATTTACTTTAAAACCAAACACTACAAATCGAATTTTATTAAAATAATTAAACAATTGAATCGATCGAATCCACAGTTTTTTTAGCAATTACACAATGTACTTGCATTAAAATCTATTTATATTTACTTTAAAACCAAAACACTACAATCGAATTTTATTAAAATAATTAAACAATTGAATTCGATCGAATCCACAGTTTTTTAGCAATTACACAATGTACTTGCATTAAAATCCTATTTATATTTACTTTAAAACCAAAACACTACAAATCGAATTTTAATAAAATAATTAAACAATTGAATTCGATCGAATCCACAGTTTTTTAGCAATTACACAATGTACTTGCATTAAAATCCTATTTATATTTACTTTAAAACCAAAACACTACAAATCGAATTTTAATAAAATAATTAAACAATTGAATTCGATCGAATCCACCGTTTTTTAGCAATTACACAATGTACTTGCATTAAAATCCTATTTATATTTACTTTAAACCAAAACACTACAAATCGAATTTTATTAAAATAATTAAACAATTGAATCCGATCGAATCCACCGTTTTTTAGCAATTACACAATGTACTTGCATTAAAATCCTATTTATATTTACTTTAAAACCAAAACACTACAAATCGAATTTTATTAAAATAATTAAACAATTGAATCCGATCGAATCCACAGTTTTTAGCAATTACACAATGTACTTGCATTAAAATCCTATTTATATTTACTTTAAAACCAAAACACTACAAATCGAATTTTATTAAAATAATTAAACAATTGAATTCGATCGAATCCACAGTTTTTTAGCAATTACACAATGTACTTGCATTAAAATCCTATTTATATTTACTTTAAAATCAAAACACTACAAATCGAATTTTATTAAAATAATTTAAACAATTGAATTCGATCGAATCCACAGTTTTTAGCAATTACACAATGTACTAGCATTAAAATCCTCTTTATATTTACTTTAAAATCAAAACACTACAAATCGAATTTTATTAAAATAATTAAACAATTGAATTCGATCGAATCCACCGTTTTTAGCAATTACACAATATACTTGCATTAAAATCCTATTTATATTTACTTTAAAACCAAAACACTACAAATCGAATTTTATTAAAATAATTAAACAATTGAATTCGATCGAATCCACAGTTTTTTAGCAATTACACAATGTACTTGCATTAAAATCCTATTTATATTTACTTTAAAACCAAAACACTACAAATCGAATTTTATTAAAATAATTAAACAATTGAATCCGATCGAATCCACCGTTTTTTAGTAATTACACAATGTACTTGCATTAAAATCCTATTTATATTTACTTTAAAACCAAAACACTACAAATCGAATTTTATTAAAATAATTAACAATTTGAATTCGATCGAATCCACAGTTTTTTAGCAATTACACAATGTACTTGCATTAAAATCCTATTTATATTTACTTTAAAATCAAAACACTACAAATCGAATTTTATTAAAATAATTAAACAATTGAATTCGATCGAATCCACAGTTTTTTAGCAATTACACAATGTACTAGCATTAAAATCCTCTTTATATTTACTTTAAATCAAAACACTACAAATCGAATTTTATTAAAATAATTAAACAATTGAATTCGATCGAATCCACCGTTTTTAGCAATTACACAATGTACTTGCATTAAAACTCCTATTTATATTTACTTTAAAACCAAAACACTACAAATCGAATTTTATTAAATAATTAAACAATTGAATTCGATCGAATCCACAGTTTTTTAGCAATTACACAATGTACTTGCATTAAAATCCTATTTATATTTACTTTAA
Organism: Tipula confusa; assembly: GCA_963556175.1. Lineage (NCBI taxonomy): Eukaryota > Metazoa > Arthropoda > Insecta > Diptera > Tipulidae > Tipula > Tipula confusa. Next base: position 179,410 of record CAUVYK010000593.1, on the reverse strand, counting down.
AACCAAAACACTACAAATCGAATTTTATTAAAATAATTAAACAATTGAATCCGATCGAATCCACCGTTTTTTAGCAATTACACAATGTACTTGCATTAAAATCCTATTTATATTTACTTTAAAACCAAAACACTACAAATCGAATTTTATTAAAATAATTAAACAATTGAATCCGATCGAATCCACAGTTTTTTAGCAATTACACAATGTACTTGCATTAAAATCCTATTTATATTTACTTTAAAACCAAAACACTACAAATCGAATTTTAATAAAATAATTAAACAATTGAATTCGATCGAATCCACAGTTTTTTAGCAATTACACAATGTACTTGCATTAAAATCCTATTTATATTTACTTTAAAATCAAAACACTACAAATCGAATTTTATTAAATAATTAAACAATTGAATTCGATCGAATCCACAGTTTTTTAGCAATTACACAATGTACTAGCATTAAAATCCTCTTTATATTTACTTTAAAATCAAAACACTACAAATCGAATTTATTAAAATAATTAAACAATTGAATTCGATCGAATCCACCGTTTTTAGCAATTACACAATGTACTTGCATTAAAAATCCTATTTATATTTACTTTAAAACCAAAACACTACAAATCGAATTTTATTAAAATAATTAAACAATTGAATCCGATCGAATCCACCGTTTTTTAGCACTTACATAATGTACTTGCATTAAATCCTATTTATATTTACTTTAAACCAAAACACTACAAATTCGAATTTTAATAAATAATTAAACAATTGAATTCGATCGAATCCACCGTTTTTTAGCAATTACACAATGTACTTGCATTAAAATCCTATTTATATTTACTTTAAAACCAAAACACTACAAATCGAATTTTATTAAAATAATTAAACAATTGAATTCGATTCGAATCCACAGTTTTTTAGCAATTACACAATGTACTTGCATTAAAATCCTATTTATATTTACTTTAAAATCAAAACACTACAAATCGAATTTTATTAAAATAATTAAACAATTGAATTCGATCGAATCCACAGTTTTTTAGCAATTACACAATGTACTTGCATTAAAATCCTCTTTATATTTACTTTAAAACCAAACACTACAAATCGAATTTTATTAAAATAATTAAACAATTGAATTCGATCGAATCCACAGTTTTTTAGCATTTACACAATGTACTTGCATTAAATCCTATTTATATTTACTTTAAAACCAAAACACTACAAATCGAATTTTAATAAAATAATTAAACAATTGAATTCGATCGAATCCACCGTTTTTTAGCAATTACACAATGTACTTGCATTAAAATGCTATTTATATTTACTTTAAAACCAAAACACTACAAATCGAATTTTAATAAAATAATTAAACAATTGAATTCGATCGAATCCACCGTTTTTTAGCAATTACACAATGTACTTGCATTAAAATCCTATTTATATTTACTTTAAAACCAAAACACTACAAATCGAATTTTATTAAAATAATTAAACAATTGAATTCGATCGAATCCACAGTTTTTTAGCAATTACACAATGTACTTGCATTAAAATCTTATTATATTTACTTTAAAACCAAAACACTACAAATCGAATCTTTAATAAAATAATTAAACAATTGAATTCGATCGAATCCACAGTTTTTTAGCAATTACACAATGTACTTGCATTAAAATCCTATTTATATTTACTTTAAAACCAAAACACTACAAATCGAATTTTATTAAAATAATTAAACAATTGAATCCGATCGAATCCACAGTTTTTTAGCAATTACACAATGTACTTGCATTAAAATCCTATTTATATTTACTTTAAAACCAAAACACTACAAATCGAATTTTATTAAAATAATTAAACAATTGAATTCGATCGAATCCACCGTTTTTTAGCAATTACACAATGTACTTGCATTAAAATCCTATTTATATTTACTTTAAAACCAAAACACTACAAATCGAATTTTATTAAATAATTAAACAATTGAATTCGATCGAATCCACAGTTTTTTAGCAATTACACAATGTACTTGCATTAAAATCCTATTTATATTTACTTTAAAACCAAAACACTACAAATCGAATTTTATTAAAATAATTAAACAATTGAATCCGATCGAATCCACAGTTTTTTAGCAATTACACAATGTACTTGCATTAAAATCCTATTATATTTTACTTTAAAACCAAAACACTACAAATCGAATTTTATTAAAATAATTAAACAATTGAATTCGATCGAATCCACAGTTTTTTAGCAATTACACAATGTACTTGCATTAAAATTCTATTTATATTTACTTTAAAACCAAAACACTACAAATCGAATTTTATTCAAATAATTAAACAATTGAATCCGATCGAATCCACAGTTTTTTAGCAATTACACAATGTACTTGCATTAAAATCCTATTTATATTTACTTTAAAACCAAACACTACAAATCGAATTTTAATAAAATAATTAAACAATTGAATTCGATCGAATCCACCGTTTTTTAGCAATTACACAATGTACTTGCATTAAAATCCTATTTATATTTACTTTAAAACCAAAACACTACAATCGAATTTTATTAAAATAATTAAACAATTGAATCCGATCGAATCCACAGTTTTTTAGCATTACACAATGTACTTGCATTAAAATCCTATTTATATTTACTTTAAAACCAAAACACTACAAATCGAATTTTATTAAAATAATTAAACAATTGAATCCGATCGAATCCACAGTTTTTTAGCAATTACACAATGTACTTGCATTAAAATCCTATTTATATTTACTTTAAAACCAAAACACTACAAATCGAATTTTATTAAAATAATTAAAAATTGAATTCGATCGAATCCACCGTTTTTAGCAATTACACAATGTACTTGCATTAAAATCCTATTTATATTTACTTTAAAACCAAAACACTACAAATCGAATTTTATTAAAATAATTAAACAATTGAATTCGATCGAATCCACCGTTTTTAGCAATTACACAATGTACTTGCATTAAAATCCTATTTATATTTACTTTAAAACCAAAACACTACAAATCGAATTTTAATAAATAATTAAACAATTGAATCCGATCGAATCCACAGTTTTTTAGCAATACACAATGTACTTGCATTAAAATCCTATTTATATTTACTTTAAAAACCAAAACACTACAAATCGAATTTTATCAAATAATAAACAATTGAATTCGATCGAATCCACAGTTTTTTAGCAATTACACAATGTACTTGCATTAAAATCCTATTTATATTTACTTTAAAACCAAAACACTACAAATCGAATTTTAATAAAATAATTAAACAATTGAATTCGATCGAATCCACCGTTTTTTAGCAATTACACAATGTACTTGCATTAAAATCCTATTTATATTTACTTTAAAACCAAAACACTACAAATCGAATTTTATTAAAATAATTAAACAATTGAATCCGATCGAATCCACCGTTTTTTAGCACTTACATAATGTACTTGCATTAAAATCCTATTTATATTTACTTTAAAACCAAAACACTACAAATCGAATTTTAATAAAATAATTAAACAATTGAATTCGATCGAATCCACCGTTTTTAGCAATTACACAATGTACTTGCATTAAAATCCTATTTATATTTACTTTAAAACCAAAACACTACAAATCGAATTTTATTAAAATAATTAAACAATTGAATTCGATCGAAATCCACAGTTTTTAGCAATTACACAATGTACTTGCATTAAAATCCTATTTATATTTACTTTAAAATCAAAACACTACAAATCGAATTTTATTAAAATAATTAAACAATTGAATTCGATCGAATCCACAGTTTTTTAGCAATTACACAATGTACTTGCATTAAAATCCTCTTTATATTTACTTTAAAATCAAAACACTACAAATCGAATTTTATTCAAATAATTAAACAATTGAATCCGATCGAATCCACAGTTTTTTAGCAATTACACAATGTACTTGCATTAAAATCCTATTTATATTTACTTTAAAACCAAAACACTACAAATCGAATTTTAATAAAATAATTAAACAATTGAATTCGATCGAATCCACCGTTTTTTAGCAATTACACAATGTACTTGCATTAAAATCTTATTTATATTTACTTTAAAACCAAAACACTACAAATCGAATTTTATTAAAATAATTAAACAATTGAATCCGATCGAATCACAGTTTTTTAGCAATTACACAATGTACTTGCATTAAAATCCTATTTATATTTACTTTAAAACCAAAACACTACAAATCGAATTTTATTAAAATAATTAAACAATTGAATTCGATCGAATCCACAGTTTTTTAGCAATTACACAATGTACTTGCATTAAAATTCTATTTATATTTACTTTAAAACCAAAAACACTACAAATCGAATTTTATTCAAATAATTAAACAATTGAATCTCGATCGAACCCACAGTTTTTTAGCAATTACACAATGTACTTGCATTAAAATCCTATTTATATTTACTTTAAAACCAAAACACTACAAATCGAATTTTATTAAAATAATTAAACAATTGAATTCGATCGAATCCACCGTTTTTTAGCAATTACACAATGTACTTGCATTAAAATCCTATTTATATTTACTTTAAAACCAAAACACTACAAATCGAATTTTAATAAAATAATTAAACAATTGAATTCGATCGAATCCACCGTTTTTAGCAATTACACAATGTACTTACATTAAAATCCTATTTATATTTACTTTAAAACCAAAACACTACAAATCGAATTTTAATAAAATAATTAAACAATTGAATCCGATCGAATCCACAGTTTTTTAGCAATTACACAATGTACTTGCATTAAAATCCTATTTATATTTACTTTAAAACCAAAACACTACAAATCGAATTTTATCAAAATAAATAAACAATTGAATTCGATCGAATCCACAGTTTTTTAGCAATTACACAATGTACTTGCATTAAAATCCTATTTATATTTACTTTAAAACCAAAACACTACAAATCGAATTTTAATAAAATAATTAAACAATTGAATTCGATCGAATCCACCGTTTTTTAGCAATTACACAATGTACTTGCATTAAAATCCTATTTATATTTACTTTAAAACCAAAACACTACAAATCGAATTTTAATAAAATAATTAAACAATTGAATTCGATCGAATCCACCGTTTTTTAGCAATTACACAATGTACTTGCATTAAAATCCTATTTATATTTACTTTAAAACCAAAACACTACAGAATCGAATTTTATTAAAATAATTAAACAATTGAATCCGATCGAATCCACCGTTTTTAGCACTTACATAATGTACTTGCATTAAAATCCTATTTATATTTACTTTAAAACAAAACACTACAAATCGAATTTTAATAAAATAATTAAACAATTGAATTCGATCGAATCCACCGTTTTTAGCAATTACACAATGTACTTGCATTAAAATCCTATTTATATTTACTTTAAAACCAAAACACTACAAATCGAATTTTATTAAAATAATTAAACAATTGAATTCGATCGAATCCACCGTTTTTTAGCAATTACACAATGTACTTGCATTAAAATCCTATTTATATTTACTTTAAAACCAAAACACTACAAATCGAATTTTAATAAAATAATTAAACAATTGAATTCGATCGAATCCACCGTTTTTTAGCAATTACACAATGTACTTGCATTAAAATCCTATTTATATTTACTTTAAAACCAAAACAGTACAAATCGAATTTTATTAAAATAATTAAACAATTGAATTCGATCGAATCCACAGTTTTTTAGCAATTACACAATGTACTTGCATTAAAATCCTATTTATATTTACTTTAAAACCAAAACACTACAAATCGAATTTTATTAAAATAATTAAACAATTGAATTCGATCGAATCCACAGTTTTTTAGCAATTACACAATGTACTTGCATTAAAATTCTATTTATATTTACTTTAAAACCAAAACACTACAAATCGAATTTTATTAAAATAATTAAACAATTGCATTCGATCGAATCCACAGTTTTTTAGCAATTACACAATGTACTTGCATTAAAATTCTATTTATATTTACTTTAAAACCAAAACACTACAAATCGAATTTTATTCAAATAATTAAACAATTGAATCCGATCGAATCCACAGTTTTTTAGCAATTACACAATGTACTTGCATTAAAATCCTATTTATATTTACTTTAAAACCAAAACACTACAAATCGAATTTTATTAAAATAATTAAACAATTGAATCCGATCGAATCCACAGTTTTTTAGCAATTACACAATGTACTTGCATTAAAATCCTATTTATATTTACTTTAAAACCAAAACACTACAAATCGAATTTTATTAAAATAATTAAACAATTGAATTCGATCGAATCAACAGTTTTTTAGCAATTACACAATGTACTTGCATTAAAATTCTATTTATATTTACTTTAAAACCAAAACACTACAAATCGAATTTTATTCAAATAATTAAACAATTGAATTCGATCGAATCCACAGTTTTTTAGCAATTACACAATGTACTTGCATTAAAATTCTATTTATATTTACTTAAAACCAAAACACTACAAATCGAATTTTATTAAAATAATTAAACAATTGCATTCGATCGAATCCACAGTTTTTTAGCAATTACACAATGTACTTGCATTAAAATTCTATTTATATTTACTTTAAAACCAAAACACTACAAATCGAATTTTATTCAAATAATTAAACAATTGAATCCGATCGAATCCACAGTTTTTTAGCAATTACACAATGTACTTGCATTAAAATCCTATTTATATTTACTTTAAAACCAAAACACTAAAATCGAATTTTATTAAAATAATTAAACAATTGAATCCGATCGAATCCACAGTTTTTTAGCAATTACACAATGTACTTGCATTAAAATCCTATTTATATTTACTTTAAAACCATAACACTACAAATCGAATTTTATTCAAATAATTAAACAATTGAATCCGAATCCACCGTTTTTTAGCAATTACATAATGTACTTGCATTAAAATCCTATTTATATTTACTTTAAAACCAAAACACTACAAATCGAATTTTATTAAAATAATTAAACAATTGAATTCGATCGAATCCACAGTTTTTTAGCAATTACACAATGTACTTGCATTAAAATTCTATTTATATTTACTTTAAAACCAAAACACTACAAATCGAATTTTATTAAAATAATTAAACAATTGCATTCGATCGAATCCACAGTTTTTTAGCAATTACACAATGTACTTGCATTAAAATTCTATTTATATTTACTTTAAAACCAAAACACTACAAATCGAATTTTATTCAAATAATTAAACAATTGAATCCGATCGAATCCACAGTTTTTTAGCAATTACACAATGTACTTGCATTAAAATCCTATTTATATTTACTTTAAAACCAAAACACTACAAATCGAATTTTATTAAAATAATTAAACAATTGAATCCGATCGAATCCACAGTTTTTTAGCAATTACACAATGTACTTGCATTAAAATCCTATTTATATTTACTTTAAAACCATAACACTACAAATCGAATTTTATTCAAATAATTAAACAATTGAATCCGAATCCACCGTTTTTTAGCAATTACATAATGTACTTGAATTAAAATCCTATTTATATTTACTTTAAAACCAAAACACTACAAATCGAATTTTATTAAAATAATTAAACAATTGCATTCGATCGAATCCACAGTTTTTTAGCAATTACACAATGTACTTGCATTAAAATTCTATTTATATTTACTTTAAAACCAAAACACTACAAATCGAATTTTATTAAAATAATTAAACAATTGCATTCGATCGAATCCACAGTTTTTTAGCAATTACACAATGTACTTGCATTAAAATTCTATTTATATTTACTTTAAAACCAAAACACTACAAATCGAATTTTATTCAAATAATTAAACAATTGAATCCGATCGAATCCACAGTTTTTTAGCAATTACACAATGTACTTGCATTAAAATCCTATTTATATTTACTTTAAAACCAAAACACTACAAATCGAATTTTATTAAAATAATTAAACAATTGAATCCGATCGAATCCACAGTTTTTTAGCAATTACACAATGTACTTGCATTAAAATCCTATTTATATTTACTTTAAAACCAAAACACTACAAATCGAATTTTATTAAAATAATTAAACAATTGAATTCGATCGAATCAACAGTTTTTTAGCAATTACACAATGTACTTGCATTAAAATTCTATTTATATTTACTTTAAAACCAAAACACTACAAATCGAATTTTATTCAAATAATTAAACAATTGAATTCGATCGAATCCACAGTTTTTTAGCAATTACACAATGTACTTGCATTAAAATCCTATTTATATTTACTTTAAAACCAAAACACTACAAATCGAATTTTATTAAAATAATTAAACAATTGAATTCGATCGAATCCACAGTTTTTTAGCAATTACACAATGTACTTGCATTAAAATCCTATTTATATTTACTTTAAAACCAAAACACTACAAATCGAATTTTAATAAAATAATTAAACAATTGAATTCGATCGAATCCACAGTTTTTTAGCAATTACACAATGTACTTGCATTAAAATCCTATTTATATTTACTTTAAAACCAAAACACTACAAATCGAATTTTATTAAAATAATTAAACAATTGAATCCGAATCCACCGTTTTTTAGCAATTACATAATGTATTTGAATTAAAATCCTATTTATATTTACTTTAAAATCAAAACACTACAAATCGAATTTTAATAAAATAATTAAACAATTGAATTCGATCGAATCCACCGTTTTTTAGCAATTACACAATGTACTTGCATTAAAATCCTATTTATATTTACTTTAAAACCAAAACACTACAAATCGAATTTTATTAAAATAATTAAACAATTGAATTCGATCGAATCCACCGTTTTTTAGCAATTACACAATGTACTTGCATTAAAATCCTATTTATATTTACTTTAAAACCAAAACACTACAAATCGAATTTTATTAAAATAATTAAACAACTGAATCCGATCGAATCCACAGTTTTTTAGCAATTACACAATGTACTTGCATTAAAATCCTCTTTATATTTACTTTAAAATCAAAACACTACAAATCGAATTTTATTAAAATAATTAAACAATTGAATTCGATCGAATCCACCGTTTTTTAGCAATTACACAATGTACCTGCATTAAAATCCTATTTATATTTACTTTAAAACCAAAACACTACAAATCGAATTTTATTTAAATAATTAAACAATTGAATTCGATCGAATCCACAGTTTTTTAGCAATTACACAATGTACTTGCATTAAAATTCTATTTATATTTACTTTAAAACCAAAACACTACAAATCGAATTTTATTAAAATAATTAAACAATTGAATTCGATCGAATCCACCGTTTTTTAGCAATTACACAATGTACTTGCATTAAAATCCTATTTATATTTACTTTAAAACCAAAACACTACAAATCGAATTTTATTAAAATAATTAAACAATTGAATTCGATCGAATCCACCGTTTTTTAGCAATTACACAATGTACTTGCATTAAAATCCTATTTATATTTACTTTAAAACCAAAACACTACAAATCGAATTTTATTAAAATAATTAAACAACTGAATCCGATCGAATCCACAGTTTTTTAGCAATTACACAATGTACTTGCATTAAAATCCTCTTTATATTTACTTTAAAATCAAAACACTACAAATCGAATTTTATTAAAATAATTAAACAATTGAATTCGATCGAATCCACCGTTTTTTAGCAATTACACAATGTACTTGCATTAAAATCCTATTTATATTTACTTTAAAACCAAAACACTACAAATCGAATTTTATTTAAATAATTAAACAATTGAATTCGATCGAATCCACAGTTTTTTAGCAATTACACAATGTACTTGCATTAAAATTCTATTTATATTTACTTTAAAACCAAAACACTACAAATCGAATTTTATTAAAATAATTAAACAATTGAATTCGATCGAATCCACCGTTTTTTAGCAATTACACAATGTACTTGCATTAAAATCCTATTTATATTTACTTTAAAACCAAAACACTACAAATCGAATTTTATTTAAATAATTAAACAATTGAATTCGATCGAATCCACAGTTTTTTAGCAATTACACAATGTACTTGCATTAAAATTCTATTTATATTTACTTTAAAACCAAAACACTACAAATCGAATTTTATTAAAATAATTAAACAATTGAATTCGATCGAATCCACCGTTTTTTAGCAATTACACAATGTACTTGCATTAAAATCCTATTTATATTTACTTTAAAACCAAAACACTACAAATCGAATTTTATTAAAATAATTAAACAATTGAATTCGATCGAATCCACCGTTTTTTAGCAATTACACAATGTACTTGCATTAAAATCCTATTTATATTTACTTTAAAACCAAAACACTACAAATCGAATTTTATTAAAATAATTAAACAATTGAATCCGATCGAATCCACAGTTTTTTAGCAATTACACAATGTACTTGCATTAAAATCCTATTTATATTTACTTTAAAATCAAAACACTAAAAATCGAATTTTATTAAAATAATTAAACAATTGAATCCGATCGAATCCACAGTTTTTTAGCAATTACACAATGTACTTGCATTAAAATCCTATTTATATTTACTTTAAAACCAAAACACTACAAATCGAATTTTATTAAAATAATTAAACAATTGAATTCGTTCGAATCCACCGTTTTTTAGCAATTACACAATGTACTTGCATTAAAATCCTATTTATATTTACTTTAAAACCAAAACACTACAAATCGAATTTTATTAAAATAATTAAACAATTGAATCCGATCGAATCGACAGTTTTATAGCAATTACACAATGTACTTGCATTAAAATCCTATTTATATTTACTTTAAAACCAAAACACTACAAATCGAATTTTATTAAAATAATTAAACAATTGAATCCGAATCCACCGTTTTTAAGCAATTACATAATGTATTTGAATTAAAATCCTATTTATATTTACTTTAAAATCAAAACACTACAAATCGAATTTTAATAAAATAATTAAACAATTGAATTCGATCGAATCCACCGTTTTTTAGCAATTACACAATGTACTTGCATTAAAATCCTATTTATATTTACTTTAAAACCAAAACACTACAAATCGAATTTTATTAAAATAATTAAACAATTGAATTCGATCGAATCCACCGTTTTTTAGCAATTACACAATGTACTTGCATTAAAATCCTATTTATATTTACTTTAAAACCAAAACACTACAAATCGAATTTTATTTAAATAATTAAACAATTGAATTCGATCGAATCCACAGTTTTTTAGCAATTACACAATGTACTTGCATTAAAATTCTATTTATATTTACTTTAAAACCAAAACACTACAAATCGAATTTTATTAAAATAATTAAACAATTGAATTCGATCGAATCCATCGTTTTTTAGCAATTACACAATGTACTAGCATTAAAATCCTCTTTATATTTACTTTAAAATCAAAACACTACAAATCGAATTTTATTAAAATAATTAAACAATTGAATCCGATCGAATCCACAGTTTTTTAGCAATTACACAATGTACTTGCATTAAAATTCTATTTATATTTACTTTAAAACCAAAACACTACAAATCGAATTTTATTAAAATAATTAAACAATTGAATTCGATCGAATCCACCGTTTTTTAGCAATTACACAATGTACTTGCATTAAAATCCTATTTATATTTACTTTAAAACCAAAACACTACAAATCGAATTTTATTAAAATAATTAAACAATTGAATCCGATCGAATCCACAGTTTTTTAGCAATTACACAATGTACTTGCATTAAAATCCTATTTATATTTACTTTAAAATCAAAACACTAAAAATCGAATTTTATTAAAATAATTAAACAATTGAATCCGATCGAATCCACAGTTTTTTAGCAATTACACAATGTACTTGCATTAAAATCCTATTTATATTTACTTTAAAACCAAAACACTACAAATCGAATTTTATTAAAATAATTAAACAATTGAATTCGTTCGAATCCACCGTTTTTTAGCAATTACACAATGTACTTGCATTAAAATCCTATTTATATTTACTTTAAAACCAAAACACTACAAATCGAATTTTATTAAAATAATTAAACAATTGAATCCGATCGAATCGACAGTTTTATAGCAATTACACAATGTACTTGCATTAAAATCCTATTTATATTTACTTTAAAACCAAAACACTACAAATCGAATTTTATTAAAATAATTAAACAATTGAATTCGATCGAATCCACAGTTTTTTTAGCAATTACACAATGTACTTGCATTAAAATCCTATTTATATTTACTTTAAAACCAAAACACTACAAATCGAATTTTATTAAAATAATTAAACAATTGAATCCGATCGAATCCACCGTTTTTTAGCACTTACATAATGTACTTGCATTAAAATCCTATTTATATTTACTTTAAAACCAAAACACTACAAATCGAATTTTATTAAAATAATTAAACAATTGAATTCGATCGAATCCACCGTTTTTTAGAAATTACACAATGTACTTGCATTAAAATCCTATTTATATTTACTTTAAAATCAAAACACTACAAATCGAATTTTATTAAAATAATTAAACAATTGAATTCGATCGAATCCACCGTTTTTTAGCAATTACACAATGTACTTGCATTAAAATCCTATTTATATTTACTTTAAAACCAAAACACTACAAATCGAATTTTATTAAAATAATTAAACAATTGAATTCGATCGAATCCACCGTTTTTTAGCAATTACACAATGTACTTGCATTAAAATCCTATTTATATTTACTTTAAAACCAAAACACTACAAATCGAATTTTATTAAAATAATTAAACAATTGAATCCGATCGAACCCACAGTTTTTTAGCAATTACACAATGTACTTGCATTAAAATCCTTTTTATATTTACTTTAAAACTAAAACACTACAAATCAAATTTTATTAAAATAATTAAACAATTGAATCCGATCGAATCCACAGTTTTTTAGCAATTACACAATGTACTTGCATTAAAATCCTATTTATATTTACTTTAAAACCAAAACACTACAAATCGAATTTTATTAAAATAATTAAACAATTGAATTAGATCGAATCCACCGTTTTTAGAAATTACACAATATACTTGCATTAAAATCCTATTTATATTTACTTTAAAACCAAAACACTACAAATCGAATTTTATTAAAATAATTAAACAATTGAATCCGATCGAATCCACAGTTTTTTAGCAATTACACAATGTACTTGCATTAAAATCCTATTTATATTTACTTTAAAACCAAAACACTACAAATCGAATTTTATTAAAATAATTAAACAATTGAATTCGATCGAATCCACAGTTTTTTTAGCAATTACACAATGTACTTGCATTAAAATCCTATTTATATTTACTTTAAAACCAAAACACTACAAATCGAATTTTATTAAAATAATTAAACAATTGAATCCGATCGAATCCACCGTTTTTTAGCACTTACATAATGTACTTGCATTAAAATCCTATTTATATTTACTTTAAAACCAAAACACTACAAATCGAATTTTATTAAAATAATTAAACAATTGAATTCGATCGAATCCACCGTTTTTTAGCAATTACACAATGTACTTGCATTAAAATCCTATTTATATTTACTTTAAAATCAAAACACTACAAATCGAATTTTATTAAAATAATTAAACAATTGAATTCGATCGAATCCACCGTTTTTTAGCAATTACACAATGTACTTGCATTAAAATCCTATTTATATTTACTTTAAAACCAAAACACTACAAATCGAATTTTATTAAAATAATTAAACAATTGAATTCGATCGAATCCACCGTTATTTAGCAATTACACAATGTACTTGCATTAAAATCCTATTTATATTTACTTTAAAACCAAAACACTACAAATCGAATTTTATTAAAATAATTAAACAATTGAATCCGATCGAACCCACAGTTTTTTAGCAATTACACAATGTACTTGCATTAAAATCCTTTTTATATTTACTTTAAAACCAAAACACTACAAATCGAATTTTATTAAAATAATTAAACAATTGAATCCGATCGAATCCACAGTTTTTTAGCAATTACACAATGTACTTGCATTAAAATCCTATTTATATTTACTTTAAAACCAAAACACTACAAATCGAATTTTATTAAAATAATTAAACAATTGAATCCGATCGAATCCACAGTTTTTTAGCAATTACACAATGTACTTGCATTAAAATCCTATTTATATTTACTTTAAAACCAAAACACTACAAATCGAATTTTATTAAAATAATTAAACAATTGAATTCGATCGAATCCACAGTTTTTTTAGCAATTACACAATGTACTTGCATTAAAATCCTATTTATATTTACTTTAAAACCAAAACACTACAAATCGAATTTTATTAAAATAATTAAACAATTGAATCCGATCGAATCCACCGTTTTTTAGCACTTACATAATGTACTTGCATTAAAATCCTATTTATATTTACTTTAAAACCAAAACACTACAAATCGAATTTTATTAAAATAATTAAACAATTGAATTCGATCGAATCCACCGTTTTTTAGCAATTACACAATGTACTTGCATTAAAATCCTATTTATATTTACTTTAAAATCAAAACACTACAAATCGAATTTTATTAAAATAATTAAACAATTGAATTCGATCGAATCCACCGTTTTTTAGCAATTACACAATGTACTTGCATTAAAATCCTATTTATATTTACTTTAAAACCAAAACACTACAAATCGAATTTTATTAAAATAATTAAACAATTGAATTCGATCGAATCCACCGTTTTTTAGCAATTACACAATGTACTTGCATTAAAATCTTATTTATATTTACTTTAAAACCAAAACACTACAAATCGAATTTTATTAAAATAATTAAACAATTGAATCCGATCGAACCCACAGTTTTTTAGCAATTACACAATGTACTTGCATTAAAATCCTTTTTATATTTACTTTAAAACCAAAACACTACAAATCGAATTTTATTAAAATAATTAAACAATTGAATCCGATCGAATCCACAGTTTTTTAGCAATTACACAATGTACTTGCATTAAAATCCTATTTATATTTACTTTAAAACCAAAACACTACAAATCGAATTTTATTAAAATAATTAAACAATTGAATTCGATCGAATCCACCGTTTTTAGAAATTACACAATATACTTGCATTAAAATCCTATTTATATTTACTTTAAAACCAAAACACTACAAATCGAATTTTATTAAAATAATTAAACAATTGAATCCGATCGAATCCACAGTTTTTTAGCAATTACACAATGTACTTGCATTAAAATCCTATTTATATTTACTTTAAAACCAAAACACTACAAATCGAATTTTATTAAAATAATTAAACAATTGAATCCAATCGAATCCACCGTTTTTTAGCAATTACACAATGTACTTGCATTAAAATCCTATTTATATTTACTTTAAAACCAAAACACTACAAATCGAATTTTATTAAAATAATTAAACAATTGAATCCGATCGAATCCACCGTTTTTTAGCAATTACACAATGTACTTGCATTAAAATCCTATTTATATTTATTTTAAAACCAAAACACTACAAATCGAATTTTATTAAAATAATTAAACAATTGAATCCGATCGAATCCACCGTTTTTTAGCAATTACACAATGTACTTGCATTAAAATCCTATTCATATTTACTTTAAAACCAAAACACTACAAATCGAATTTTATTAAAATAATTAAACAATTGAATCCGATCGAATCCACTGTTTTTTAGCAATTACACAATGTACTTGCATTAAAATCCTATTTATATTTACTTTAAAACCAAAACACTACAAATCGAATTTTATTAAAATAATTAAACAATTGAATCCGATCGAATCCACAGTTTTTTAGCAATTACACAATGTACTTGCATTAAAATCCTATTTATATTTACTTTAAAACCAAAACACTACAAATCGAATTTTATTAAAATAATTAAACAATTGAATTCGATCGAATCCACCGTTATTTAGCAATTACACAATGTACTTGCATTAAAATCCTATTTATATTTACTTTAAAACCAAAACACTACAAATCGAATTTTATTAAAATAATTAAACAATTGAATCCGATCGAACCCACAGTTTTTTAGCAATTACACAATGTACTTGCATTAAAATCCTTTTTATATTTACTTTAAAACCAAAACACTACAAATCGAATTTTATTAAAATAATTAAACAATTGAATCCGATCGAATCCACCGTTTTTTAGCACTTACATAATGTACTTGCATTAAAATCCTATTTATATTTACTTTAAAACCAAAACACTACAAATCGAATTTTATTAAAATAATTAAACAATTGAATTCGATCGAATCCACCGTTTTTTAGAAATTACACAATGTACTTGCATTAAAATCCTATTTATATTTACTTTAAAATCAAAACACTACAAATCGAATTTTATTAAAATAATTAAACAATTGAATTCGATCGAATCCACCGTTTTTTAGCAATTACACAATGTACTTGCATTAAAATCCTATTTATATTTACTTTAAAACCAAAACACTACAAATCGAATTTTATTAAAATAATTAAACAATTGAATTCGATCGAATCCACCGTTTTTTAGCAATTACACAATGTACTTGCATTAAAATCCTATTTATATTTACTTTAAAACCAAAACACTACAAATCGAATTTTATTAAAATAATTAAACAATTGAATCCGATCGAACCCACAGTTTTTTAGCAATTACACAATGTACTTGCATTAAAATCCTTTTTATATTTACTTTAAAACTAAAACACTACAAATCAAATTTTATTAAAATAATTAAACAATTGAATCCGATCGAATCCACAGTTTTTTAGCAATTACACAATGTACTTGCATTAAAATCCTATTTATATTTACTTTAAAACCAAAACACTACAAATCGAATTTTATTAAAATAATTAAACAATTGAATTAGATCGAATCCACCGTTTTTAGAAATTACACAATATACTTGCATTAAAATCCTATTTATATTTACTTTAAAACCAAAACACTACAAATCGAATTTTATTAAAATAATTAAACAATTGAATCCGATCGAATCCACAGTTTTTTAGCAATTACACAATGTACTTGCATTAAAATCCTATTTATATTTACTTTAAAACCAAAACACTACAAATCGAATTTTATTAAAATAATTAAACAATTGAATTCGATCGAATCCACAGTTTTTTTAGCAATTACACAATGTACTTGCATTAAAATCCTATTTATATTTACTTTAAAACCAAAACACTACAAATCGAATTTTATTAAAATAATTAAACAATTGAATCCGATCGAATCCACCGTTTTTTAGCACTTACATAATGTACTTGCATTAAAATCCTATTTATATTTACTTTAAAACCAAAACACTACAAATCGAATTTTATTAAAATAATTAAACAATTGAATTCGATCGAATCCACCGTTTTTTAGCAATTACACAATGTACTTGCATTAAAATCCTATTTATATTTACTTTAAAATCAAAACACTACAAATCGAATTTTATTAAAATAATTAAACAATTGAATTCGATCGAATCCACCGTTTTTTAGCAATTACACAATGTACTTGCATTAAAATCCTATTTATATTTACTTTAAAACCAAAACACTACAAATCGAATTTTATTAAAATAATTAAACAATTGAATTCGATCGAATCCACCGTTATTTAGCAATTACACAATGTACTTGCATTAAAATCCTATTTATATTTACTTTAAAACCAAAACACTACAAATCGAATTTTATTAAAATAATTAAACAATTGAATCCGATCGAACCCACAGTTTTTTAGCAATTACACAATGTACTTGCATTAAAATCCTTTTTATATTTACTTTAAAACCAAAACACTACAAATCGAATTTTATTAAAATAATTAAACAATTGAATCCGATCGAATCCACAGTTTTTTAGCAATTACACAATGTACTTGCATTAAAATCCTATTTATATTTACTTTAAAACCAAAACACTACAAATCGAATTTTATTAAAATAATTAAACAATTGAATTCGATCGAATCCACCGTTTTTAGAAATTACACAATATACTTGCATTAAAATCCTATTTATATTTACTTTAAAACCAAAACACTACAAATCGAATTTTATTAAAATAATTAAACAATTGAATCCGATCGAATCCCCAGTTTTTTAGCAATTACACAATGTACTTGCATTAAAATCCTATTTATATTTACTTTAAAACCAAAACACTACAAATCGAATTTTATTAAAATAATTAAACAATTGAATCCGATCGAATCCACCGTTTTTTAGCAATTACACAATGTACATTAAAATCCTATTCATATTTACTTTAAAACCAAAACACTACAAATCGAATTTTATTAAAATAATTAAACAATTGAATCCGATCGAATCCACTGTTTTTTAGCAATTACACAATGTACTTGCATTAAAATCCTATTTATATTTACTTTAAAACCAAAACACTACAAATCGAATTTTATTAAAATAATTAAACAATTGAATCCGATCGAATCCACAGTTTTTTAGCAATTACACAATGTACTTGCATTAAAATCCTATTTATATTTACTTTAAAACCAAAACACTACAAATCGAATTTTATTAAAATAATTAAACAATTGAATCCGATCGAATCCACAGTTTTTTAGCAATTACACAATGTACTTGCATTAAAATCCTATTTATATTTACTTTAAAACCAAAACACTACAAATCGAATTTTATCAAATTAAATAAACAATTGAATTCGATCGAATCCACAGTTTTTTAGCAATTACACAATGTACTTGCATTAAAATCCTATTTATATTTACTTTAAAATCAAAACACTACAATTCGAATTTTATTAAAATAATTAAACAATTGAATCCGATCGAATCCACCGTTTTTTAGCAATTACACAATGTACTTGCATTAAAATCCTATTTATATTTACTTTAAAACCAAAACACTACAAATCGAATTTTATTAAAATAATTAAACAATTGAATTCGATCGAATCCACAGTTTTTTTAGCAATTACACAATGTACTTGCATTAAAATCCTATTTATATTTACTTTAAAACCAAAACACTACAAATCGAATTTTATTAAAATAATTAAACAATTGAATCCGATCGAATCCACCGTTTTTTAGCACTTACATAATGTACTTGCATTAAAATCCTATTTATATTTACTTTAAAACCAAAACACTACAAATCGAATTTTATTAAAATAATTAAACAATTGAATTCGATCGAATCCACCGTTTTTTAGCAATTACACAATGTACTTGCATTAAAATCCTATTTATATTTACTTTAAAATCAAAACACTACAAATCGAATTTTATTAAAATAATTAAACAATTGAATTCGATCGAATCCACCGTTTTTTAGCAATTACACAATGTATTTGCATTAAAATCCTATTTATATTTACTTTAAAACCAAAACACTACAAATCGAATTTTATTAAAATAATTAAACAATTGAATTCGATCGAATCCACCGTTATTTAGCAATTACACAATGTACTTGCATTAAAATCCTATTTATATTTACTTTAAAACCAAAACACTACAAATCGAATTTTATTAAAATAATTAAACAATTGAATCCGATCGAACCCACAGTTTTTTAGCAATTACACAATGTACTTGCATTAAAATCCTTTTTATATTTACTTTAAAACTAAAACACTACAAATCGAATTTTATTAAAATAATTAAACAATTGAATCCGATCGAATCCACAGTTTTTTAGCAATTACACAATGTACTTGCATTAAAATCCTATTTATATTTACTTTAAAACCAAAACACTACAAATCGAATTTTATTAAAATAATTAAACAATTGAATTCGATCGAATCCACCGTTTTTAGAAATTACACAATATACTTGCATTAAAATCCTATTTATATTTACTTTAAAACCAAAACACTACAAATCGAATTTTATTAAAATAATTAAACAATTGAATCCGATCGAATCCACAGTTTTTTAGCAATTACACAATGTACTTGCATTAAAATCCTATTTATATTTACTTTAAAACCAAAACACTACAAATCGAATTTTATTAAAATAATTAAACAATTGAATTCGATCGAATCCACAGTTTTTTTAGCAATTACACAATGTACTTGCATTAAAATCCTATTTATATTTACTTTAAAACCAAAACACTACAAATCGAATTTTATTAAAATAATTAAACAATTGAATCCGATCGAATCCACCGTTTTTTAGCACTTACATAATGTACTTGCATTAAAATCCTATTTATATTTACTTTAAAACCAAAACACTACAAATCGAATTTTATTAAAATAATTAAACAATTGAATTCGATCGAATCCACCGTTTTTTAGCAATTACACAATGTACTTGCATTAAAATCCTATTTATATTTACTTTAAAATCAAAACACTACAAATCGAATTTTATTAAAATAATTAAACAATTGAATTCGATCGAATCCACCGTTTTTTAGCAATTACACAATGTACTTGCATTAAAATCCTATTTATATTTACTTTAAAACCAAAACACTACAAATCGAATTTTATTAAAATAATTAAACAATTGAATTCGATCGAATCCACCGTTTTTTAGCAATTACACAATGTACTTGCATTAAAATCTTATTTATATTTACTTTAAAACCAAAACACTACAAATCGAATTTTATTAAAATAATTAAACAATTGAATCCGATCGAACCCACAGTTTTTTAGCAATTACACAATGTACTTGCATTAAAATCCTTTTTATATTTACTTTAAAACCAAAACACTACAAATCGAATTTTATTAAAATAATTAAACAATTGAATCCGATCGAATCCACAGTTTTTTAGCAATTACACAATGTACTTGCATTAAAATCCTATTTATATTTACTTTAAAACCAAAACACTACAAATCGAATTTTATTAAAATAATTAAACAATTGAATTCGATCGAATCCACCGTTTTTAGAAATTACACAATATACTTGCATTAAAATCCTATTTATATTTACTTTAAAACCAAAACACTACAAATCGAATTTTATTAAAATAATTAAACAATTGAATCCGATCGAATCCACAGTTTTTTAGCAATTACACAATGTACTTGCATTAAAATCCTATTTATATTTACTTTAAAACCAAAACACTACAAATCGAATTTTATTAAAATAATTAAACAATTGAATCCAATCGAATCCACCGTTTTTTAGCAATTACACAATGTACTTGCATTAAAATCCTATTTATATTTACTTTAAAACCAAAACACTACAAATCGAATTTTATTAAAATAATTAAACAATTGAATCCGATCGAATCCACCGTTTTTTAGCAATTACACAATGTACTTGCATTAAAATCCTATTTATATTTATTTTAAAACCAAAACACTACAAATCGAATTTTATTAAAATAATTAAACAATTGAATCCGATCGAATCCACCGTTTTTTAGCAATTACACAATGTACTTGCATTAAAATCCTATTCATATTTACTTTAAAACCAAAACACTACAAATCGAATTTTATTAAAATAATTAAACAATTGAATCCGATCGAATCCACTGTTTTTTAGCAATTACACAATGTACTTGCATTAAAATCCTATTTATATTTACTTTAAAACCAAAACACTACAAATCGAATTTTATTAAAATAATTAAACAATTGAATCCGATCGAATCCACAGTTTTTTAGCAATTACACAATGTACTTGCATTAAAATCCTATTTATATTTACTTTAAAACCAAAACACTACAAATCGAATTTTATTAAAATAATTAAACAATTGAATCCGATCGAATCCACAGTTTTTTAGCAATTACACAATCTACTTGCATTAAAATCCTATTTATATTTACTTTAAAACCAAAACACTACAAATCGAATTTTATCAAATTAAATAAACAATTGAATTCGATCGAATCCACAGTTTTTTAGCAATTACACAATGTACTTGCATTAAAATCCTATTTATATTTACTTTAAAATCAAAACACTACAATTCGAATTTTATTAAAATAATTAAACAATTGAATCCGATCGAATCCACCGTTTTTTAGCAATTACACAATGTACTTGCATTAAAATCCTATTTATATTTACTTTAAAACCAAAACACTACAAATCGAATTTTATTCAAATAATTAAACAATTGAATCCGATCGAACCCACAGTTTTTTAGCAATTACACAATGTACTTGCATTAAAATCCTATTTATATTTACTTTAAAACCAAAACACTACAAATCGAATTTTATTAAAATAATTAAACAATTGAATCCGATCGAATCCACAGTTTTTTAGCAATTACACAATGTACTTGCATTAAAATCCTATTTATATTTACTTTAAAACCAAAACACTACAAATCGAATTTTATTCAAATAATTAAACAATTGAATCCGATCGAACCCACAGTTTTTTAGCAATTACACAATGTACTTGCATTAAAATCCTATTTATATTTACTTTAAAACCAAAACACTACAAATCGAATTTTATTAAAATAATTAAACAATTGAATTCGATCGAATCCACCGTTTTTAGAAATTACACAATATACTTGCATTAAAATCCTATTTATATTTACTTTAAAACCAAAACACTACAAATCGAATTTTATTAAAATAATTAAACAATTGAATCCGATCGAATCCACAGTTTTTTAGCAATTACACAATGTACTTGCATTAAAATCCTATTTATATTTACTTTAAAACCAAAACACTACAAATCGAATTTTATTAAAATAATTAAACAATTGAATCCGATCGAATCCACAGTTTTTTAGCAATTACACAATGTACTTGCATTAAAATCCTATTTATATTTACTTTAAAACCAAAACACTACAAATCGAATTTTATTAAAATAATTAAACAATTGAATTCGATCGAATCCACCGTTTTTAGAAATTACACAATATACTTGCATTAAAATCCTATTTATATTTACTTTAAAACCAAAACACTACAAATCGAATTTTATTAAAATAATTAAACAATTGAATCCGATCGAATCCACAGTTTTTTAGCAATTACACAATGTACTTGCATTAAAATCCTATTTATATTTACTTTAAAACCAAAACACTACAAATCGAATTTTATTAAAATAATTAAACAATTGAATTCGATCGAATCCACCGTTTTTAGAAATTACACAATATACTTGCATTAAAATCCTATTTATATTTACTTTAAAACCAAAACACTACAAATCGAATTTTATTAAAATAATTAAACAATTGAATCCGATCGAATCCACAGTTTTTTAGCAATTACACAATGTACTTGCATTAAAATCCTATTTATATTTACTTTAAAACCAAAACACTACAAATCGAATTTTATTCAAATAATTAAACAATTGAATTCGATCGAATCCACAGTTTTTTAGCAATTACACAATGTACTTGCATTAAAATCCTATTTATATTTACTTTAAAACCAAAACACTACAAATCGAATTTTATTAAAATAATTAAACAATTGAATCCGATCGAATCCACAGTTTTTTAGCAATTACACAATGTACTTGCATTAAAATCCTATTTATATTTACTTTAAAACCAAAAACACTAGAAATCGAATTTTAATAAAATAATTAAACAACTGAATTCGATCGAATCCACCGTTATTTAGCAATTACACAATGTACTTGCATTAAAATCCTATTTATATTTACTTTAAAACCAAAAACACTAGAAATCGAATTTTAATAAAATAATTAAACAACTGAATTCGATCGAATCCACCGTTTTTTAGCAATTACATAATGTACTTGCATTAAAATCCTATTTATATTTACTTTAAACCAAAACACTACAAATCGAATTGTATTAAAATAATTAAACAATTGAATCTGATCGAATCCACCGTTTTTAGCAATTACACAATGTACTTGCATTAAAATCCTATTTATATTTACTTTAAAACCAAAAACACTAGAAATCGAATTTTAATAAAATAATTAAACAACTGAATTCGATCGAATCCACCGTTTTTTAGCAATTACACAATGTACTTGCATTAAAATCCTATTTATATTTACTTTAAAACCAAAACACTACAAATCGAATTTTATTAAAATAATTAAACAATTGAATCCGATCGAATCCACAGTTTTTTAGCAATACACAATGTACTTGCATTAAAATCCTATTTATATTTACTTTAAAACCAAAACACTACAAATCGAATTTTATTAAAATAATTAAACAATTGAATCCGATCGAATCCACAGTTTTTTAGCAATTACACAATGTACTTGCATTAAAATCCTATTTATATTTACTTTAAAACCAAAACACTACAAATCGAATTTTATCAAAATAAATAAACAATTGAATTCGATCGAATCCACAGTTTTTTAGCAATTACACAATGTACTTGCATTAAAATCCTATTTATATTTACTTTAAAACCAAAACACTACAAATCGAATTTTATTAAAATAATTAAACAATTGAATCCGATCGAATCCACAGTTTTTTAGCAATTACACAATGTACTTGCATTAAAATCCTATTTATATTTACTTTAAAACCAAAACACTACAAATCGAATTTTATCAAAATAAATAAACAATTGAATTCGATCGAATCCACAGTTTTTTAGCAATTACACAATGTACTTGCATTAAAATCCTATTTATATTTACTTTAAAACCAAAACACTACAAATCGAATTTTATTAAAATAATTAAACAATTGAATCCGATCGAATCCACAGTTTTTTGGCAATTACACAATGTACTTGCATTAAAATCCTATTTATATTTACTTTAAAACCAAAACACTACAAATCGAATTTTATTAAAATAATTAAACAATTGAATCCGATCGAATCCACAGTTTTTTAGCAATTACACAATGTACTTGCATTAAAATCCTATTTATATTTACTTTAAAACCAAAACACTACAAATCGAATTTTATTAAAATAATTAAACAATTGAATTCGATCGAATCCACCGTTATTTAGCAATTACACAATGTACTTGCATTAAAATCCTATTTATATTTACTTTAAAACCAAAAACACTAGAAATCGAATTTTAATAAAATAATTAAACAACTGAATTCGATCGAATCCACCGTTTTTTAGCAATTACACAATGTACTTGCATTAAAATCCTATTTATATTTACTTTAAAACCAAAACACTACAAATCGAATTTTATTAAAATAATTAAACAATTGAATCTGATCGAATCCACCGTTTTTAGCAATTACACAATGTACTTGCATTAAAATCCTATTTATATTTACTTTAAAACCAAAAACACTAGAAATCGAATTTTAATAAAATAATTAAACAACTGAATTCGATCGAATCCACCGTTTTTTAGCAATTACACAATGTACTTGCATTAAAATCCTATTTATATTTACTTTAAAACCAAAACACTACAAATCGAATTTTATTAAAATAATTAAACAATTGAATCCGATCGAATCCACAGTTTTTTAGCAATTACACAATGTACTTGCATTAAAATCCTATTTATATTTACTTTAAAACCAAAACACTACAAATCGAATTTTATTAAAATAATTAAACAATTGAATCCGATCGAATCCACCGTTTTTTAGCAATTACACAATGTACTTGCATTAAAATCCTATTTATATTTATTTTAAAACCAAAACACTACAAATCGAATTTTATTAAAATAATTAAACAATTGAATCCGATTGAATCCACAGTTTTTTAGCAATTACACAATGTACTTGCATTAAAATCCTATTTATATTTACTTTAAAACCAAAACACTACAAATCGAATTTTATTAAAATAATTAAACAATTGAATCCGATCGAATCCACAGTTTTTTAGCAATTACACAATGTACTTGCATTAAAATCCTATTTATATTTACTTTAAAACCAAAACACTACAAATCGAATTTTATTAAAATAATTAAACAATTGAATCAGATCGAATCCACAGTTTTTTAGCAATTACTCAATGTACTTGCATTAAAATCCTATTTATATTTATTTTAAAACCAAAACACTACAAATCGAATTTTATTAAAATAATTAAACAATTGAATCCGATTGAATCCACAGTTTTTTAGCAATTACACAATGTACTTGCATTAAAATCCTATTTATATTTACTTTAAAACCAAAACACTACAAATCGAATTTTATTAAAATAATTAAACAATTGAATCCGATCGAATCCACTGTTTTTTAGCAATTACACAATGTACTTGCATTAAAATCCTATTTATATTTACTTTAAAACCAAAACACTACAAATCGAATTTTATTAAAATAATTAAACAATTGAATCCGATCGAATCCACAGTTTTTTAGCAATTACACAATGTACTTGCATTAAAATCCTATTTATATTTACTTTAAAACCAAAACACTACAAATCGAATTTTATTAAAATAATTAAACAATTGAATTCGATCGAATCCACAGTTTTTTAGCAATTACACAATGTACTTGCATTAAAATCCTATTTATATTTACTTTAAAACCAAAACACTACAAATCGAATTTTATCAAAATAAATAAACAATTGAATTCGATCGAATCCACAGTTTTTTAGCAATTACACAATGTACTTGCATTAAAATCCTATTTATATTTACTTTAAAATCAAAACACTACAATTCGAATTTTATTAAAATAATTAAACAATTGAATCCGATCGAATCCACCGTTTTTTAGCAATTACACAATGTACTTGCATTAAAATCCTATTTATATTTACTTTAAAACCAAAACACTACAAATCGAATTTTATTAAAATAATTAAACAATTGAATCCGATCGAATCCACAGTTTTTTAGCAATTACACAATGTACTTGCATTAAAATCCTATTTATATTTACTTTAAAACCAAAACACTACAAATCGAATTTTATTAAAATAATTAAACAATTGAATCAGATCGAATCCACAGTTTTTTAGCAATTACTCAATGTACTTGCATTAAAATCCTATTTATATTTATTTTAAAACCAAAACACTACAAATCGAATTTTATTAAAATAATTAAACAATTGAATCCGATTGAATCCACAGTTTTTTAGCAATTACACAATGTACTTGCATTAAAATCCTATTTATATTTACTTTAAAACCAAAACACTACAAATCGAATTTTATTAAAATAATTAAACAATTGAATTCGATCGAATCCACCGTTTTTTAGCAATTACACAATGTACTTGCATTAAAATCCTATTTATATTTACTTTAAAACCAAAACACTACAAATCGAATTTTATCAAAATAAATAAACAATTGAATTCGATCGAATCCACAGTTTTTTAGCAATTACACAATGTACTTGCATTAAAATCCTATTTATATTTACTTTAAAACCAAAACACTACAAATCGAATTTTATCAAAATAAATAAACAATTGAATTCGATCGAATCCACAGTTTTTTAGCAATTACACAATGTACTTGCATTAAAATCCTATTTATATTTACTTTAAAATCAAAACACTACAATTCGAATTTTATTAAAATAATTAAACAATTGAATCCGATCGAATCCACCGTTTTTTAGCAATTACACAATGTACTTGCATTAAAATCCTATTTATATTTACTTTAAAACCAAAACACTGCAAATCGAATTTTATTAAAATAATTAAACAATTGAATCCGATCGAATCCACCGTTTTTAGAAATTACACAATATACTTGCATTAAAATCCTATTTATATTTACTTTAAAACCAAAACACTACAAATCGAATTTTATTAAAATAATTAAACAATTGAATCAGATCGAATCCACAGTTTTTTAGCAATTACTCAATGTACTTGCATTAAAATCCTATTTATATTTATTTTAAAACCAAAACACTACAAATCGAATTTTATTAAAATAATTAAACAATTGAATCTGATTGAATCCACAGTTTTTTAGCAATTACACAATGTACTTGCATTAAAATCCTATTTATATTTACTTTAAAACCAAAACACTACAAATCGAATTTTATTAAAATAATTAAACAATTGAATCCGATCGAATCCACAGTTTTTTAGCAATTACACAATGTACTTGCATTAAAATCCTATTTATATTTACTTTAAAATCAAAACACTACAATTCGAATTTTATTAAAATAATTAAACAATTGAATCCGATCGAATCCACCGTTTTTTAGCAATTACACAATGTACTTGCATTAAAATCCTATTTATATTTACTTTAAAACCAAAACACTACAAATCGAATTTTATTAAAATAATTAAACAATTGAATCCGATCGAATCCACAGTTTTTTAGCAATTACACAATGTACTTGCATTAAAATCCTATTTATATTTACTTTAAAACCAAAACACTACAAATCGAATTTTATTAAAATAATTAAACAATTGAATCAGATCGAATCCACAGTTTTTTAGCAATTACTCAATGTACTTGCATTAAAATCCTATTTATATTTATTTTAAAACCAAAACACTACAAATCGAATTTTATTAAAATAATTAAACAATTGAATCCGATTGAATCCACAGTTTTTTAGCAATTACACAATGTACTTGCATTAAAATCCTATTTATATTTACTTTAAAACCAAAACACTACAAATCGAATTTTATTAAAATAATTAAACAATTGAATCCGATCGAATCCACTGTTTTTTAGCAATTACACAATGTACTTGCATTAAAATCCTATTTATATTTACTTTAAAACCAAAACACTACAAATCGAATTTTATTAAAATAATTAAACAATTGAATCCGATCGAATCCACAGTTTTTTAGCAATTACACAATGTACTTGCATTAAAATCCTATTTATATTTACTTTAAAACCAAAACACTACAAATCGAATTTTATTAAAATAATTAAACAATTGAATTCGATCGAATCCACAGTTTTTTAGCAATTACACAATGTACTTGCATTAAAATCCTATTTATATTTACTTTAAAACCAAAACACTACAAATCGAATTTTATCAAAATAAATAAACAATTGAATTCGATCGAATCCACAGTTTTTTAGCAATTACACAATGTACTTGCATTAAAATCCTATTTATATTTACTTTAAAATCAAAACACTACAATTCGAATTTTATTAAAATAATTAAACAATTGAATCCGATCGAATCCACCGTTTTTTAGCAATTACACAATGTACTTGCATTAAAATCCTATTTATATTTACTTTAAAACCAAAACACTACAAATCGAATTTTATTAAAATAATTAAACAATTGAATCCGATCGAATCCACAGTTTTTTAGCAATTACACAATGTACTTGCATTAAAATCCTATTTATATTTACTTTAAAACCAAAACACTACAAATCGAATTTTATTAAAATAATTAAACAATTGAATCCGATCGAATCCACAGTTTTTTAGCAATTACACAATGTACTTGCATTAAAATCCTATTTATATTTACTTTAAAACCAAAACACTACAAATCGAATTTTATTAAAATAATTAAACAATTGAATCCGATCGAATCCACAGTTTTTTAGCAATTACACAATGTACTTGCATTAAAATCCTATTTATATTTACTTTAAAACCAAAAACACTAGAAATCGAATTTTAATAAAATAATTAAACAATTGAATTCGATCGAATCCACCGTTATTTAGCAATTACACAATGTACTTGCATTAAAATCCTATTTATATTTACTTTAAAACCAAAAACACTAGAAATCGAATTTTAATAAAATAATTAAACAACTGAATTCGATCGAATCCACCGTTTTTTAGCAATTACACAATGTACTTGCATTAAAATCCTATTTATATTTACTTTAAAACCAAAAACACTAGAAATCGAATTTTAATAAAATAATTAAACAACTGAATTCGATCGAATCCACCGTTTTTTAGCAATTACACAATGTACTTGCATTAAAATCCTATTTATATTTACTTTAAAACCAAACCACTACAAATCGAATTTTATTAAAATAATTAAACAATTGAATCCGATCGAATCCACAGTTTTTTAGCAATTACACAATGTACTTGCATTAAAATCCTATTTATATTTATTTTAAAACCAAAACACTACAAATCGAATTTTATTAAAATAATTAAACAATTGAATCCGATTGAATCCACAGTTTTTTAGCAATTACACAATGTACTTGCATTAAAATCCTATTTATATTTACTTTAAAACCAAAACACTACAAATCGAATTTTATTAAAATAATTAAACAATTGAATCCGATCGAATCCACTGTTTTTTAGCAATTACACAATGTACTTGCATTAAAATCCTATTTATATTTACTTTAAAACCAAAAACACTACAAATCGAATTTTAATAAAATAATTAAACAACTGAATTCGATCGAATCCACCGTTTTTTAGCAATTACATAATGTACTTGCATTAAAATCCTATTTATATTTACTTTAAAACCAAAACACTACAAATCGAATTTTATTAAAATAATTAAACAATTGAATCCGATCGAATACACAGTTTTTTAGCAATTACACAATGTACTTGCATTAAAATCCTATTTATATTTACTTTAAAACCAAAAACACTAGAAATCGAATTTTAATAAAATAATTAAACAACTGAATTCGATCGAATCCACAGTTTTTTAGCAATTACACAATGTACTTGCATTAAAATCCTATTTATATTTACTTTAAAACCAAAAACACTAGAAATTGAATTTTATTAAAATAATTAAACAACTGAGTTCGATCTAATCCACCGTTATTTAGCAATTACACAATGTACTTGCATTAATCCTATTTATATTTACTTTAAAACCAAAAACACTAGAAATCGAATTTTAATAAAATGTTTCATACAAACAAATGAGAATTTTGTCGGTACAAAATTTTTACGTGGAATCGCGTTTAACAAAGCCTGTTGTTTGAGTTTACACTGCGGAAAACTATAAAAGACAAGTGCCCTTGTTCGCTTTTAGAAGAATTGGACATACATCCCGGTTAATATAATTAACCTGAAGAATTTAATAACCGCGGTGATTTTACTAAAACTGTGAATTTATAATGAAGTAATTTTATTTTAATTAGTATATATTGATGTATTATACTTATATTTACCCAACTATATTTTAATTTAAATTCATGCACAACAAAACATTCGAATTACACGTAAAAACCATACTGAACGTAAATGTACCAACATTGTATTATTAAACCAAAAAACGGACGAATCAAACACCTCACAGCATTGTATAATTGTATATGTAAAACCAAAAGTTAAAAATTATCTTTATGGAAATTTCAATGCGCAAGAAGAGTTAAGTTATACAAAACGTTAATGTACATTTGGTATAGTTTTTTAAAAATTATGAATGAAAAATTAAATTCCTCGATTTTTTTTTTTTTGAAATGCCAAATACTAATTGATTTAATATGAAACATGTACAAACAAATTTATCAATATTCAAAAACAGTTTTGGCATGTGATTTTCATAGAAGGGCTGTTACGTTCCTTGTTTTAAAGTTATGTTGAAGTATAATCGGATTCATCCTAAAAATTCATATACAACCAAAATACTACTATGAACGTTTTTGTTTACTATACATTTACTAATACATAGGATCCGCCATTTTTTTCAATTTTATACGGCCTGTACTATAGTGATTGGAGTATATAATACAACGTACTACTACATATTTATGTAAAACACAGAAGTAAAGAATGAAATTTCATTATTTTTCTTTTATATATAATGCGAATTGAATGCATATTATATACTATACCAAAACTCACATAGTATTCAAAAATATATAAAATGTTATACATTTGCACAGACAGCCGAAATAAACGGCTAAAAATTTAAATTGATAGAGAAACAATTGATGTACATAAATGCATTTATGATTTTCGATTTGTATAGTGTAGATAGTTTCGAATTTAGAAAAATCATCGACAGGTAATTATTTGCAATTAAAGTTAAAAAGTTACAAAATTCCCTATGTATACTAAAATCTAGGTTCGAAACAACTAGACAGGTATAAAAAAAAATTATGGTTACGTTATGATTTAGGAAATGGGGTGGGCAACTAATTTTGGGGCTGGTCCACTAATTTAAATCAAGGCAATGTTACTATTGCGTCATCGGTGTTCGTCAAATGTTCGGTGGTTGCTATATAATATGACTCATACGCATCCAGTTTCCATTTTTGATGTATAGTTTTTATAATTTTTGAATTTATGTTGTCTATTGTGTTGCTATTTTCAAACATGTGTACAGCGACGCTCGATTTGGTTCGGTCTGCTTTCTTTGAATCTCGTACTAAACTCTCTAGAAGTTTGTTCGATATATGAATCCTGGCAATCAGTGCATTTTATCTGATATAAATCGGAACGATGCAAGTGTGGTTCCTTATCCTTATAGTTATTTAGTTATTTTTTAATTGTATTGAATGGTATATTGACTAATTCAATATTACGTTTCTAAAAAACTCTCTGCAGTTTGTTCATGATTGCCGGGGAATATGGTAAGATTATACGGGCTTTAACAGGTTTCTTACAAGTTGACAATGTGGATAAAAGCAATCTGTTGTTTTTGACTTTATGTTTATTAATAATATTGTCAGAATAATCCACCGAACAACTATTAGTCACTGCGGTTTCTCTTATAAATTTAATCTCCTCAATAAATTCCGGTGGTTCCATTGGGATACTAAAAAGTCGGTGAGCCATTGAACGGAAAGTTGCTGGGTTGTTTGTGGGTGATATGAGGAAAATAATCTATTGTAATGAATCTTTGTACAAGATGGCTAACTTCAAATACCAAATTTGAGTTTATTATTGTGCGTTCTTATGATTTTGATATCCAGGAAATTTAAGACATTGTCTGCCTATGTGTCCATGGTGAATTTAATAAATCGATTTATGCTATTTATGTGGTTGAAAACAGATGGTAATACACTTCTTTTGACAAGCACAATTATATCATCCACATCACGGTACCAAACTCTTGGGAAAAGCTCATACTGTTTTTTAAATGTTCTTCAAAATGACTCATAAATATATTACTCAAATTTGGTGCTAATTTGCTTCCCATGGAAGTGTCAAAAGTTTGTTGGTAATATTTATCTCTGATCTGGAAAAAGTTTTGGTTCATGCAAGTGGAGGTAATCTTAATGTATGCTTGAATTTTTGGTTGTGGTACTTGATTCTTACATGTGGTCCTCCAGATATTAAATTGTTGGTATTATAGGGATACAGAAATAATGCTGTTACATCAAACGAAACTAAAAGTTGGTCGTCGACCAGGACCAAATCTTTAATTTTATTCACTAACACTTTGGAATTCTGAATAATGCTTTCTATAGAAGGTTTTGTTTTGTTTAGTTCCTTAAGTAAACATTTATCCATATTTTCTGTAGGAGTAGAAATTATTTGAACAATTAAAGCTCATAAGTATGCATTCAAGTTTGTTTAATTGTAACTTATCAAATTTGGTTATATTGAGAGAACATAGGCGTGGTTTAAATTCAAAGCTTTTGTTTAAATGTAATATTGTAATGCTGAATTTTCGTTCGACACTTGTTCGACAGACGATGCACATTTAAATTTAAATTATTTATCTGTTGTCGGCGGTATTGCAATTGGTGCAGGTTTCATGCAGACAGAAGAATTTCTTGCGGTGCTGAATATTCCATGTCAACGAAAACTTTTGGTGAAATCCAAAACCAAGTGCAAATTGATATTTCATCTGCCGCTAAAAATGAAATGCAGATTGCTGCTATAGAAGCTAAAACTATTGCAATTGCAAAACATAACCAAGATATCGATGGTGTTCCGTTATTGACTGTTTCAGCGGATGCTTGTTTTTCAAAACGAACATATGGGAGTAGCAGCGATTATTCATCTTTATCAGGAGTCGCATCAATTGTTGAACATGATAAGAGTAAGGTTATATGGAGCAAAGTCGCGAACAAATATTGTGTAGTATGTACAAAGCACTCACCAGAAACGGTACCTGAACACGTTTGCAATGCAAACTATAGAGGTTACTCAACTGGTATGGAAGCGGAATTGATACTTGAAGGTTTTAAAGAAAGTGAAAAGTTATATGGTGTCCGTTACAATCAGATAATAGCCGATGGCGATAGCAATGTTTATAAAAAAAATTCTTGATGCTAGACCTTACAAAAACACCCACATTGAAAAAATCGAATGTCGTAATCATTTACTACGTAACTTTCGTAAAAAGATGAGAGAGGTTGTAGTAAATACTACGTTAACCAATAAGATTTCGAAAAATGTTAGGCTCAAAGTTAAAACGGATTTCTGTTGGCATTACTAAAGCTGTACAATACCGAAAAAAAATGGAAAATATTTCGTTGCTCCATTCCACATATTTGGTCAGCAAAGAAATTGTGATGCTTATTTTTGTAATAAGGAAAATTGGGATGAACAAAATTTGGTGCCTGAGATGCAGGAGTGTGGTATTTTGGAAAAAATTGGATCAATTATCCGTAGATTACGAATTAATGCAAAAAGCCTCCTATATGACGTCGACTCAAATCGAGTTGAACATTTGCACGCACTAATTGCCAAAACTATTGGAGGAAAACAGGTAAATTTTTCGAAGAAACAGTCATATACCAGTAGGGCACAATTTGCAGTATTACAGCATAACACTCTCCGTGCTCATTATAGTTTTCAAAAGTGGATAATGCAAAAAACTCCAGATTCGCACATCATTAGTGTTGAAAAAAGTCGTCACGACAAAAATATAAAAAGACCAAAGAAAGATCCAAATAGAAGATCTGTTAAAAAACGAAAGATTAAAGGACCAGATTCAAATTATGGTGAGAATTGTGAAAAGCCAGATTTGAGTCCAATAGATACTCACAATGAAAAGGAGAGAATTTTATCGCTTCTTGCATTTGAATCAGAAAATCGTATAAGGTTGGAAAGAGAGACGATTTCACAGGCAATTTGTATCAAATGGCATAATATTCGTCGGATTAAAATAACTGCATCTAATTTTGGATCGATTTGTAGGACACGGAACACCGACAGTTATCCTAATAAAGTAAAGGAAATATTATATCACACTCAAATAACATCACCAGCAATTTTCTATGGAAAACAAAATGAGCACATAGCAATAGCTCAATTGGAAAGGCAATTGAATATTAAAGTTCACCCAGCAGGAATTTTTATTGATCAATTTGACACGTGCATAGCTGCTTCACCAGATGGTTTAATAGATGATAATGAAGGTATCATTAAAGTAAAATGTCCATATGCTTCAAGAAATTTTGATCCAGTAGATGCTATCAAATTAGGTCAAATTCGATGTTTTAAATATGACAAAGACACACAAGTAATAGCAATAAACAAAAAACATCCATATTATTATCAGATACAGGGGCAGTTACACATAACACAACGAAACTGCTGTCTTTTTTGTATTTGGACTTCATCGAATTACAATCTGAAGATAGAGAGAATTGATAGAGATGACAGTTTCTTTGAAAATGAAATGCGGAATAAATTAATCGATTTTTATTATAACTCTCTTCTGCCAGAAATCGTCGGTCCTCGATTTAATCGAAAAATGCCTATTCGAAAACATTTAGGTGACAATAGATATATATATATATATATATATATATATATATATATATATATATATATATATATATATATATATATATATATATATATATATATATATATATATATATATGTATATATATATATATATATGTATATATATATATATATATATATATATATATATATATATATATATATATATATATATATATATATATATATATTTAATATATATATATATATATATATATATATATATATATATATATATATATATAATTATATATATATATATATATATATATATATATATATATATATATATATATATATATATTTATATATATATATATATATATATATATATATATATATATATATATATATATATATATATATATATATATATATATTTATATATATATAATAAACATAATATATATAATAGGTTTATAACGAATTCGAGCTTATTTATATATTTTAATAAAAATACATAATAAAGATTTATGTATATTTAAACAACAACAACAATGTACAACAATTCTACGTTATATACTTTTTCTATATACAAAAACGAAGCGTACGATCAGCAATACTAATGCGAAAATTATTTACTCGTAAACACCATACAAACATAAAAATATTATATTAAAGAGAGAAATTGATCTAAAATCGCCTATCGGAAATTGGCTGAACTTATTTACTCCAAAAAAAATTTTAAAAATGTGTAAGCTATTTTTAATTTAATTATTTATAAATTAAAAATGTAAATATTTTACAAAATAAGAAAACTAGGCACGAGATTATGAATTGAAGTTTATTATTCTGAAAAAATTTTGTTGTTGAGCATTCGTATCGAACTTGCACAACTTCTCTAAGTTTGGGATCTAATAACTTCTTATTAAAAGAAAATTTGGAGAAAAAAAAAACTAAGCACGAGTTTTACATATTATCTATTAAATATAAAAAAACTCTAGAAGAAAATGTTCGCACAAGTGCTTATCGAACCTGCACAACATACCCATTTTTAGTAAAGGACGCTCTTAAAACAATAAAACTTTAAAATAAGGAAAATTTCCTAATAATAAGGCATTAATACAAATTTTGTTTATATTTATGCTTTAAATTTCATAACTTAAGGAATGATTGTATGAATATAGGTTTTGTTCAAAACCCTCTTTATTACAAGCCGTCTTGTAACTTTGCATTGACACATGTAAACAAAACCTGTATTGGTGCTATGAAAATCCGTATCAAAAAATGTTTAATTTTTTCATTCCTACTACAACTATTTACCATTTTATCTCTAAGTTACGCACACTATTTAATGTGTATGGATATTTGAGACTTTTTTCGCCTTTTTTTTTGATATTTGTGTTTTGTGTAGGAAAGAGATAACATCAATTTTTCCTTTTAATTTTTTTTAACACTTTTTCTCTCTTTTGTTTTATAGTATGGAAATGTTTATTTTATTTTACACTATATTCTAAATCATAAATCGACACGTTTTTTACTTACAATACATTCTCATGTGTATATGATTAAATAGCATAAGTATGCAATGAATACGGTTTGTAGTAAAGACAAAAGCCTTTTTACCACAAGCCGTCTTGTAACTTTCGTTGACACATATTCTCATATATTTTTAAAATGTATTAGTGGAAATCAAAACCCTCTTTACTACAAGCCGTCTTGTAACTTTCTTTGACACATATCATCATGGATTTTTAAAATGTATTAGTGAAAATATATACTTAAGATGTATTAGTAAATATCAAAACTCCATATAAAAATTTAAAAAAAAATTGTAAACGCATGCGCATTATTTGATTTTATTGTTTATATCTTTTACACAATATTCGCTATCATATCCCGACACGATTTTCTACTTACAATACAATCAAAGTATATATTTTTGTATAGCATGAGTATGCAAACAATACGGCTTGTAGTAAAGAGGGTTTTGGTGGAAATATATACTTTAGATGTGTTAGTAACTTTCAAAATCCATATATAAGAAGCAAAACCCTCTTTACTACAAGCAGTATTGTTTGCATACTCATGCTATACAAAAATATATACTTTTATTGTATTGTAAGTAGAAAATCGTATCGGGATATGAACGAATATTGTGTAAAAGAAATAAACAACTAAATCAAATAATGCGCGTGCGTTTACAATTTTTTTTATTTTTTTTTACATAGAGTTTTGATAGTTACTAATACACCTAAAGTATATATTTTCACTAATACATTTTAAAAAGTCATGATAATATGTGTCAACGAAAGTTACAAGACGGCTTGTAGTAAAGAGGGTTTTGGTGCGAGACAAAATCCTCTGTATTACAAGCCGTCTTCTTCCTTTCGTTGTCACAGACAAACAAAGCCGATATGAAAAATTGCGTGTAGTAGTGCTATCGAAATTTTCTATTCCTGTAGTGCGAATTTTTTTTAAAATTTTTTTTTAAATTTTATTAAAAGATTTTTTACAAAAGTAACTAGGCTTTTTTGACTAACACCGTTTGATTCTAACAATATAATAATAAAGTCACTCCTATGTATTCTTTCAATAAAGTGTTGTTTTGGTTGTTTTAGACTTCTTATAATACCCTCATGAGAAGTAGTCTTACAGCTTTAATATTAGGGTGATAATGGAGCCTCTTCTGGTGGAGCCTCTTTCTTTTGACCAGATTTCTTTATTTCACTTGCGACTGTGTCTATTCCGAGATCTCTATGAAGGTTTACAATCCCTCTAAGAACTTTATTTTGGACTCCTTAAACTATCTGTTGATTGCTGGTTTTGGTGAAACCCCATAGTTGGATACCATAAGTCCGGACCAGCTTGAGCACTTGTTTATAAAGCATAAGTTTATTATGAATCGATAACTGAGAGTTTCTTCCAATTGACCAGTACATTTTTCTATATTTTAACTGAAGGTCTTCTGCTTTCTTTTTCACATGTACTTTCCACTTTAACTTTGCATCAAGGTTCATACCAAGGTATTTTGCTTGATTTGCATGTGGTAGAGGGTTATTATAGAGTCACAGATAGTGGTTCTATTGATCTATTATTGAAGTTAATGTGAGTAGACTTTGATTCATTGCCTTTAATTCTCCACTTAGATAGCCAAGCTAAGTTAGTATTCATTCCCTTTAATTCTCCGCTTAGTTAGCCATAAATATTATTTATGGCTATTTGTAGTTTGAATGTGACTTTACCGATTATGTCACCAACATCTAGAATTGCAGTGTCATCGGCTTACGTGGTGGTAGTGTATTGCTCGTCTGTGATAAGTCGCTTGTAAACAGTACGAAGAGGAGTGGCCCTAAGACTCACCTCTGCGGCAGTCCTGCTTTAGCTTCTTTTATGTTGGAGTAAGTTCCTTCTTATCTAACTTTAAAGTATCTTCTTTTCAGGTATGATTTTAGCAGTTCGCAATACTCAAATGGCAGAGTTTTCTCCAATTTAAATATTAAACCATCTAGCCAGACTTTGTCAAATGCCTGCGCTTTATCCAAAAATATGGCTGAACAAATCTTTTTTTCCTCTAAGGATTTTTCTATTAAACCTGTTATTATATGATTGTGGAGTATTACTCTCTAAATCCAAACTGTTGGGATGGAACAGCTCCTGATTTTATATTTTCTGGTTTCAAATAGTTTTGACATAATGGAAGAAGTGATATTGGCCTGTACGAGATTAATTCACTTGGCGGCTTACCTGGTTTAGGTATCATTATCTGAAGGAGCCTGAAGGAATCATTAATCATGACCGATATTTTTTTAATAGCTTTATTAGGTAGTTGTTTAAGAATCTCTCCAGTTATCAAGTCATATCCTGGTGATTTTTTAAGTACTACATGATTCTTTATTTCTTGCTTCATTTCTTTAGCATTAGTTAATGGGATTTTCTGTCTCAGGATGGATGTATGGTGTAAATCAGTATATCCTGTTGATTAAGTGTTGATAAATTGGGGTGAAAGATACTCTCGGGATGATTCGCGAACCTTTTTGCTTTTTCTTCTTTGGTTTTAGCCAGGTGACCATTATTTCTTCTTATTGGTGGTATGTGCATAACTGGCCTTTTCAGATATTTAGTTGCTTTCCAAAATGAATAATCACTATCTTTATCATAGGTGAGAGATTAGATTAAATTCCCGTATTTCTCTGCGTATTCGTTGTGTTAAATTATTTAATCTATTTTTGGCAGCTGGGTCTTGTGTACGTTACCATTCCCTTCTCTTATGATTCGCTTATCATTTGTAATTATTGTATCCCTTATTATTATTAAAATAGAGGAATAGTCAGATGTGGAGTCAAATCCTTCCTGCACTTGTATATAAACAACCAGGATTTTTCTTATTATAAAAAAGTCAATTAGGTCTGGTGTTTTATTTTGATCGCTGGGCCAATAAGTTGGTTTTCCAGTTGAATTCCAGTTGCAGTTGTATTTCATTATTGCTTGATGAAGCTCTTTTCCTTTAGGTGTGTTAGTCTTGATTCTGTATGTTTAGCGTTGAAGTCACCCCCAATTATGAATTTTTTACCTAGCTGCTTGAAGAAGTGTGTATAAGCATTCTCTTTGATGTTGTATCGAGGTGGGCAATATATTGCGGCTACCTCAATATATGTTAGAGGGTGGATTTGCCAGCTGCTTAGCTGGGTTACCACAAAAATTTTCGGTGCCGAGTTAGTGTCAAAGTATTACGAAAATCATAAAATGGTATTCTTGAAATTGGATTACGAAAATTTTCGCAACAGAACGTTACGAAAATTTCCGCAATGGTATTTTGGTTCCTTATTTCATTTTTGTAATAAAATTGCATGGAATAATTTTATTTTTCATGAATAAGAGTAAGATATATTATATGAAAATTAGAGAACCGATAATAAATTTGGTAAACAATAATTAATTTATGTGTCTTCACTTTTAAATTAATTGATACATTAAAAGATGATAATAATTGCACAGTATAGATCCATTCTTACTTGCATTAAGATTTTTTTGTGTTTTCGCGATAACCAAACCAATGTAACAAAATTCATGTGCTTTGAAAAATTAATATCTTTAGAAGAAAAACATAATTTGTTCAGTAATTATTAAATTTATTAATTAATTAATTGTTAGTAATATAATTATTCGAAACGCATCCTCTTATGTACAGAAAAAATTAACATAATTATTTTTTCTGTGTCTTTTGTCATTAATTTAGTTCGTCAATCGTCATCGATGTTAAAAATATCGCAACACAAAAATTTAAATAAGAATGATAAAATTAGAAAATTGAATTTTAAATGATTGATACTTATACTATCAAAAGTTTATTACGTGAAACCAAGTGATTATTTAAACAAAAGGGACTTCTTTTGGTTGTAATTTAAACAAGAAAAATGTAAATTGCGAACAAGGAATTTATTTAATTCATATTTTATGTTTTTATTAACTAATTTGTAAATAATTCCAATATCGACCCCGGTGCCCCAGTGTCAAGAAAGTATACGGTCAAAATGGCCACCTCATATTTAACAATTTCCAACAAAAAAGTCCTTATTTAAATTTTTGTGTTGCGTTATTTTTTACATCGATGACGATTGACGAACTAAATTAATGACTAATACTATGTTTACACTAGTACTTTAAAACATACTTTAATAGTATAATGCTATTATATTATTAAAGTATTTTTCACGTTCAGTTTACACCACATAATATTATTTTGGTATTTTGTGGTGTAAACCCTTATTATAATACTTTATCATTTTGACAGATGATGTTCTAATTTCATTAATTTATGATTAATCTAATATTATAATATAATGTAATTATATAATCAATTAATATAATTATAAATATAATTTGCATTCTTTCCAAAATATTAATAAACAAAATAAAAAAGGAAATCCATTCTTAACGCATGACAATTAAACAACAACAAAATATTACCTCAATACTTTTTTGATACATACTTTATTCAAGTAGCAAAAAGTATGTACTAAAGTATTAAAGTATTATACTTTGCGTTTACACCATTCGTACTTTTTTAGTAGCTACTTTTAAAGTAGTGGCACTGAGTATAATACAAATAGAGAACTATTTTGTATGCATACCAA
This sequence comes from Tipula confusa, assembly GCA_963556175.1. NCBI lineage: Eukaryota > Metazoa > Arthropoda > Insecta > Diptera > Tipulidae > Tipula > Tipula confusa. The sequence goes on along the minus strand of CAUVYK010000593.1, from coordinate 137,560 downwards.
ATGCCGACTAAAAACAAAATCAATTTTATTTTAAATTTTATTTCGATTTAAACGAAATAAACATATATATTTCGCAAATTGATAATGTCTCTTTTTAACTGCAATGATTTGTATAAGCCAAATTTCAAATAATACAAACCAATAATTCGGAGGCGTTACAAATGATTACAAATATTAACAAACATAAAATGTAATTGCATTTAGATCAGCTGTGTTATCATTTCTATAAAAATCAATTTCAATGTTGGTATTAGTTTACGTTTCTAAATATATGTAAAACAAGTTTTGGTTGACCAAATTGGAATTTAAAAAACAAATTGAAATTACAATTTTATTTAGAATCAATTTACTTAACAATTTTCAGGTATTTTATTTTTCGTGCTCACTAATATAACTCGCTAACTCTAATGAAATGGATAAGTCTATCAAATATTTTAGAGATGATAATAAAATGTTGACTAAAATTTTAATGAAGAAAATATAAATATTTAAAAATTAATTTTAACCAAATCAAATATTTTTTATTAAAAAAAAAAAAATTGCACATAATTCTGTCTTCATTGTCCGATGTGATGAAAATAATTTTATGGATATTCTTTTTACAAGATCAGAAGTTTCCTTATTCAGTTTGATACCGCGGTTCACTGAAGCGAAAGTCTTTTCAAACGTTACTAATAATTACAACGCCACCGTCAATTTTTCCGTTGTTATTTATTTTTAGATTTTCATTAGGTAATTATTACTTCGGATGGGATTCTGTCTTTAAATATTATATAATCGAAATTGATTAGACTGTGTAAATTCATAAATATTATCGTTACAATAAATTTAAAAAATATAGGCTTATATTAGACTCAGACCTTTTGAATTGAATCAAATCAACAGATCATATTCGACTCATATTTCTACCGGATCATAATTCTTAGTTTTTATTTATTTTATTTATTTATCAACTTAGAATGTACATTATTATATTTGTTATAGGTATTTAAGTAATTTTATATAGCAATATACAATTAGCAAATATTCCAGTTTAAAAATTTGTCTATATTTATACACATATGTATTCTTAAAAAAAAAAAAAAAAAAAAAAATACAATAAAACAATTCCTATAAAATACATCTTACTATAAGGATATATCAACTCATCTGTAACTAGGGAGCTTCTTTGATGATATATATATATATATATATATATATATATATATATATATATATATATATATATATATCATCAAAGAATCTCCTGTACTTTTTGACAGTGGCACTGTCCTTTTTAACAGTGGCGCACGGCGTTTTACGTTTTTCTTGATTTTTTTTGAAAATGCTAATTTTTGAAGTCCTCTTTATAAGTTTTATATCTCAAATGGAAGGAAATGAATGGATCTTATAAATAACGTTACAATTTTTAAAAAGTTGTTTATTAAAGAAAAAATGTGTTGTTTTGAAAAATGTCATTTCCCGTTATTTTCGACCCCAACGAGTTATCACTTTTCTTATTTTTTTTTTCAAAGCTTATTCATTTATCAAACAAATAAAAAAATAAAAAAGTAGTCCTATCTTTCATTTTTAAAATATGATTTTTTGAATATTTCAAGATCTGAATATTTTAAACCAAAAATCAAAAAAATCTATCAAACTTTTTCTTTGATAATTTTTCTTGAATTGTTCACTAACTGACACTTTTGGCAATGCAATAAACCCCTAAATTGGTTGTTAATATAATCTTTATTATTCAATATTAAAAAGTTTCTGCTTTGAGCTAAATAAAAATTTTCTAATATCTAAAGATGCCTTATTAATTGGATAAAATCTATGATATTTATGAGTACCTGCTATTTGTTCTCCTGAGCTATATCTAATTTATTTTTAATTTTTATTTTTCTACCTAAGAAATAACGAACAGGTGTTCCACCATATTTTCATCTTTCTAAAATTAGGTCATTATTTAAAAAACGGACGAAACAATAATAAAAATATCTGATTAAAAACGAGGAATATCCAAAAATTTTGGAATCAAAATAAAGGCGGATCCAGATATTTTTGAAAGCATATTCCCAACATAAATTCATGGCTTTTGTGTTTCGTACGGGCTTCTTTTAATTATTATTACTTCGGACAGAAAATCTGGGCGAACCTAGAGATTTTTATGTCATTCGTAACGTAGAGTTTGAAGTTAAATTTACAAAGATGAAAATATCATATATTCAGTATGAAAGTTAAGTGTGTAAAGTGCCATATATACAAAGATCAATCGTGTAGTCGAAAAGTCAATGATTATATAATTAATTTAGCTAATCTACAAGGGATTACCATGAATAAAGAACAGACAATTTGCAAAAAAATGCTATTTGGTGATTTATAAAAGTAAATCAAGTAGTGATAATGAAGAAGGACCCTTTGGTTCACAAGATATTGGTTTAGATCGAGAAGGTTTACTTGCTTCTTCTGTAAGTTCATCAAATGGGGAGCAATACATTCATCCGGATATTTCATCATTCAACGATACTTTAAAATCAATGCACGGTTCTCTTTTATTAAATAAGAAAATGAGAAGTGAAAATTATAAACAACAAAAATTTCAAGAAGTTTCCGGGAAAATTTCTGAGGAAATATTTATGCTTCCTGCACAGTTCCGGGCATGCCGATAATGACATACCAGGCGATAGTATTGAAATGATTCAACAATTACGAAAAAAATATGGAATGTCTACAACAACAAATGAAAAGTATATTATTTTAAACTCGGTACCAAAAAGCTGGTCTGTTCGGAAAATTCAAGATGAGTTTGGTGTGTCTTATTATATGGCAAATAGAGCAAAACAGATTCAAAAAGAAAAAGGTATCATGTCAACACCGAACACCAAAGTGGGATCACCAACTCTTAATCAAGAAATACCATTGTTGGTGTAGAAATTTTATGAAGATGATGAAATAAGTCGAGTATCTGCAGGAAAACGAGATTTCGAGACAGTGTCATCAGAAGGAGTTATTATTACAAATTAGCGTAGATTGGTTCTTTGTAATTTGAAAGAAGCTCAACAAATATTTAAAATATTAAACCTATCCAAATACAAATATTGAATTTTCTAGTTTTGCTGCACTTCGTCGAGGGTACTGCGTATTAGCGAACTCTAGCGTACTATTTGCGTCTGCATATATCATCAAAATATTAAATTTATGTTTTAAAATCAAATCTCTGAACCTTTTGTCATACGAAGTGGAAAGTTATCAAGATCTTATTTCGCAGATTATATGCGCTACTCCAAGCACATTATGCTATTTAAACGAATGTCCAACCTGCTCGGGAACCGATAATATTCTTAAGAATTAGCAACTGATGAATGTATAGTTATATTGTGACTTTTCTAAAAATTATTAATTTGTAGTTCAGAATGCGGTTCAAGGATTTCATTGGGAAACTGGTCATACGATGGAAAACGATAGTAGTTTGGAATTCACAAGCTTGATAGCTATATCTGAGGCACCAAAACATAATCATGTAGCTGTGAAATTGTTTATTACCGGCCTAGTTAATTTTATAAAGGAAAAATTACGGCACGTTACGAAAATTTGCTTTCTTTCCGATGGGTCTGGGGCTCAGTACAAAAACAAAATGAGTTTTTACAATCTTTGTAATTTCAAGGAGGACTTCGATATGGAAGCAGTATGGTATTTTTTTGCAACTTGCAACGGAAAAGGACTTTGTGATGCATTAGCAGGAGTTCTCAAGAGGAACGCTGCTAGAGCGAGTTTACAAAGACCATTTGAAAACCAAAAAACTACGCTTCTTGAACTCTATTCATGGGCTGTGGAAAAAGAATCAAAATTAAACTATTTATTTTTTACTAATAAAGATTATAATGTAATAGAAAAATAATTAAAAAATAGATATAGCTCATAGGAGAACAAATAGCAAGTACTCATAAATATCATAGATTTTGTCCAATTAATAAGGCATCTTTAGATATTAGAAAATTTTCATTTTGCTCAAAGCAAAAACTTTTTGATATTGAATAATCAAAAAATTTTTGAAAAAAAATAAAAAAAGTGATAACTCGTTGGGGTCGAAAATAACGGGAAATGACATTTTTCAAAACAACACATTTTTCTTTAATAAACAACTTTTTAAAAATTTTAACGTTATTTATAAGATCCATTCATTTCCTTCCATTTGAAATATAAAACATTCAAATCGGTTAAGTGGTTTTTGAGAAAGAGGACTTCAAAAACGTAAAACAGCGTGGCCACTGTCAAAAAGTACTGTAGAGATAATAAAGTACAGGAGATTCTTTGATGATATATATATATATATATATATATATATATATATATATATATATATATATATATATATATATATATATATATATATATATATGTATATATATATATATATATATATATATATATATATATATATATATATATATATATATATATATATATCATCAAAGAAGCTCCCTAGTTACAGATGAGTTGATATGTCCTTATAGTAAGATGTATTTTATAGGAATTGTTTTATTGAATTTTTTTTTTTTAAGAATACATATGTGTATAAATATAGACAAATTTGTAAACTGGAATATTTGCTAATTGTATATTGCTATATTCATTTACTTAAATACCTTTAACAAATATAATAATGTACATTTTAAGTTGATAAATAAATAAAATAAATAAAAATTAAGAATTATGGTCCGGTAGAATCGAATATTCCTCGTTGATTTGATTTAATTCAAAAGATCTGATTCTAATATAAGCCTATATTTTTTTAATTTATTGTAATGGTAATATTTATGAATTTACACAGACTAATCAATTTCGATTATATAATATCTAAAGACAGAAAACCATCCGAAGTAATAATTACCTAATGAAAATCTAAAAATTAATGACAACGACAAAAATTGACGGTGGCGTTGTAATTATTAGTAACGTTTGTAAAGACGTTCGCTTCAATGAACCGCAGTATCAAACTGAATAAGGAACTTGTGAAAAGAATATCTATAAAATTATTTTCATCACATCAGACAATGAAGACAGAATTATGTGCAATTTTTTTTTTTTTTAATTAAAAATATTTGATTTGGTCAAAATTAATTTTAATTAATTTTATTAATCTATACGTAATAGATTAAATACATTTCATATATATCAATCCGGTGTGTTATAGTGCTAGCGAGTTATATTAGTGAGCACGAAAAATAAAATACCTGAAAATTGTTAAGTAAATTGATTCTAAATAAAATTGTAATTTCAATTTGTTTTTTAAATTCCAATTTGGTCAACCAAAACTTGTTTTACATATATTTAGAAACGTAAACTAATACCAACATTGAAATTGATTTTTATAGAAATGATAACACAGCTGATCTATATGCAATTACATTTTATGTTTGTTAATATTTGTAATCATTTGTACCGCCTTCAAATTATTGGTTTGTATTATTTGGCTTATTCAAATCATTGCAGCTAAAAAGAGACATTATCAATTTGCGGAATATATATGTTTATTTCGTTAAAATCGAAATAAAATTTAAAATAAAATTGATTTTGTTTTTAGTCGGCATTTGGCATGCATACAAAATAGTTCTCTATTTGTATTATACTCAGTGGTAGTGGTGTAAACATAGTAAAGACACAGAAAAAATAATCTATGTTAATTTTTTCTGTGCATAAGAGGATGCGTTTCGAATAATTATATTACTAACAATTAATTAATTAATTAATTAATTAAATAATTACTATATAAATTATGTTTTTCTTCTAAAGATATTAATTTTACAAAGCACATGAATTTTTTTACGTTTGTTTGGTTATCGCGTTAACACAAAAAAATCTTAATGCAAGCAAGAATGGATCTATACTGTGCAATTATTATCATCTTTTAATGTATCAATTAATTTAAAAGTGAAGACATATAAATTATTTATTGTTTACCAAATTTATTATCGTTTTCTCTAATTTTCATATAATATATCTTACTCTTATTCATGAAAAATAAAATTATTCCATGCAATTTCATTACAAAAATGAAATAAGGAACTAAAATACCATTACGGAAATTTTCGTAACGTTCTGTTGCGAAAATTTTCGTAATCCAATTTCAAGAATACCATTTTATGATTTTCGTAATACTTTGACACTAACTCGGTACCGAAAATTTTTGTAATGGTTCAAGAATAGCACCCAGGGGTACAACTATCTGAATTAGTTGTACTCGTTGTTTATTTTACTGGTCATGGAGCATCTACCACTCTGACCAGTACGAGTTGCTAGTGGGTCTGGGTTTTTCATATATTTTCTGTTTCTGTAGTATGCGAATGTTTATTTTATTACACTATATTCGACACGTTTTTTATTTACAATAAATTCTTATGTTCATATGATTAGATAGCATTAGTATGCGATGAATACGTCTTGTAATAAAGAAGGCTTTGGTGTGAGAGCTGAGAATAAAATTATGTTTTTTTTGTATAATATATTCATGTGTGCATTTCATTTATCTAAATCTCATTTTTTGCGAATTTTGCAACAGTTAAGACATGATATTATTATTAGTGTATAAGTGTACACTAATTATAGTGTAACATATACACTATAATTAGTGTATATGTTTAAGAAGAATAAAATGAGGCAATTTGTATTGGCGTTGTTGTTGTTTTTTTTATTTTTATAAAATATAGAGATAGGTCTTTTGCATTTAAATGTGGAGAGTGTGCGCGAGAGTGGAGAAGAAAATTGCGTGTATCGAATAATATGTTTATGTGTGTATTTATTTATTTTTTGGGAACAGCGTTAGTATGGATCATCATATTTTGACAGTGTTTTGGCGGTTCTTTCCCGACGCAAAAATGTATACATCAAAAGTGTACAGTATACGATCTGTTTATGTACAAATTTTTTTCTAACACACTACCACATATACATCGTTATTTTTATACTCTACAGCATATATTCATACTACATATTTTGTAATTTGTATATGATCGCGCGGTCAGCCATTTTACATTTAAACCATCCTAACCGTGCGCGATATTTTTGTTTGGAAATTATTTTCAATAATTTTATTAAGTCACATAGATTTTTACTCGAAGAAATTAAAAAAATTGATCATTGCTTCTGTATATTATGTGTAAGGTAAGAAACATTATGTATTGGCTTATATTTTTCTGACTCTTTTAATATTTTTAGGTGCCATAGTTTAGAAAATGAATATTTAATATTGTATATAAATAGATTAAATTCATTAACAATAAAGTATGTTTTATTATAAAAGCTAATTTTTTTATTATTAAAAATAATAAAATTAAATGTGAATGTAAAAATTACGCCTAGATGGTACATAATTGTAACGCATAAGCGAGTCGTAAATGTTACGCTTTTATGTAAACATTACGAAGATCTTTTTTCCACGAAAACCTATATAAAGAAAGGTCTTCGTAAATTAGTTTCAATTCTCTCATGACAAATGTTTTATTTACATAACATAAAAGTTCTTTTCATACCGACGACTTCGACTTTGGACTTTAAAAATGAAAATTTTTTAAAAAGCATTTAATCTATAAAAATTAGATTTATTCGATTAACAATGTCAAGTTTTATTAAAATAAATCAAACTAGTTATAAAATTAATTAGTTTTATGTGATACATATAAGAAAATGAAAATACAGTGCATTGAAGTTAGCTATAAAGCAAGTTTGATACGTACCACATCTCGACTTTAGTCGTATTTTATTTGATTTTGGTATTGTAATTGGATTTGGAATTCAAATAAAATAGGTTTTAATTTCTTTTGGAATTGGATATTATTTTTAAAGGTTGGTACGTTGTGTATTTTTAAATTTGATTTTTCAAATAGTTTCTTTTTGTAATCATCAAAAATTTTAAATTTTTACCAATATATAATTTTTTATTAATATTTTAATTGACTATAATTTCAAGCAACGGAGAAAAGATAAATAATGTTATAAGAAAACCATAGTTAGTATTATTTAAATCGTCAATTTCGGCTTAGGTTTAATAACGTACAATCAAAATTTGTTAAATACAAATTTGATAATTACAGTTCCACAAGAAGTCAATGGTCTGTTATTAAAAGTTCATCTTGATTCATTTCAATTATCTAAATGATATTAATTTCCAATACTAAATAATTTAAGTACTAAAATACTGATTAAATAATCACATTCAAGATTTAACAAAATATCGTTAACTCAAAATAAATGTCAAAATAATAAAATAACAACAATGACCAACTTATAGAACTCAAAATATGAGATATCGCGCACCTGGTATTCGAGATACTAACTAAAAAGAAGTATTGGAATTACAATCCCATCAATAGAGAAAGATTTCAACCAATTCCAAAAAAGAATTCGATATATGGGATTGTTGTTGTAAAAAATCAAATGAAATATGACTTTTAACAATTTGAAGTTTTCCAAAGTCAAAGTCAATGTCGTCGATATGAAAAGTACTAAAATGTACTGTTTAAGTGTAACGTTTATGAATAGTTTAGCGTTGCAAAGTCTTCGTAAATTGTACGTAAACGTAACGCCGTGCCAAAAGGGCTGCGACGTTTAGTACAACAGCGGTGGTTTTTATGTAATAGGAAATTGGTGTCTGCTAAATATTTTTATGTTCTAAAGTAGTGCTATCTATTGTAATATGGGGGAATTAGAATATTGTCATCAATGAGTCATACAGAATATCGTCATTTATATAATTCTAATTAGAGTCCTAGACTGAGGTCCAATTTTCAACTTATTTTTTGTAGACTGACTTATTTGAAAGTTTACAATAAGTCACTTCACAAGTAGACTTATTGTAGACTTTTTTGACTTATTTGGGAGGGTTTCTAGGATGGTGATATCATCTTCGATTTTGAAAAGACAGTCTTTGCGAATTCTCTTAAACTACTTTCTTGCAACTGGCGTGTTTCCTGGTAAATAAAATACTGGAAGATTACACCAATCTTTAAATGAAAAAAAAGGATGATTTTACGTGCTACAGAGGAACTTTGACAACATCATCAATTCCAAAACTATTTGAGCTTGTTGTCTGCAACACTTTCAAAGTAATATTGGCACACCATTTATCTATCGCTCAACATGGATTCGTAGAATCCATATATGGATCCATGAATTTATGGATTCCGAGTAGATCTACATCAACTAATTTAATAGAATTTACTAGTAAAGTCATTAATGAAGTTAAAAAACGCCACCAAATAGATATAGTGTATATAGATTTCACTAAGCCATTTGACTCTATCTGTTATCAGAAGGCCCTTGATAGGTTTGAAGTTTTTGGATTTTTACTTAATTTCGTTAAATAGTTAACCTCTTACTTATAAAATCGTGTGCAATATGTCACAATTAGCAACAAGAAATCTAAAGCAATTACAGTTATTTCTGGAGTTCCTCAAGGGTCACACATTGGACCTTTGAATATTTCTTGTCTTCATTGACGGCATTACAGAGGTTATTAAAAAGGAAGGTATACTCATTTACGCAGACGGCATCAACATTTTCCGTACCATTATTAAAACTTGCGACGCTGACAAATTACAAGAAGACATTAATCAATTTAGTGAGTGGTGTGACCGAAACTCATTGAAGTTAAATATTAACAAATGCAATATCATAGGCAAAGAAATAATTTCTTTCAATGTTTACAATATTAATAACATTGAATTACAGAGAGTTTATGAGACTATTGATTTGGGGTCAAATTTAGCGAAAACGTATCCTTTAACAGGCATATCGATAACATCATTGCCAAAGCCAACTCGATGTTTGGTTTTGTGGACTGGTAAGTTCAATGATTTATCAATTTTTTTAACACTGTATTTTGCATATGTAAGATCCCAAGTGGAGTATGCCTCAACTGTTTGGAGTCCATACTATTTATTCAGTCCACACCAAGAGAATTGAAAGCATTCAGAAAAAATATCTCCCATTCAGAATGTAATTTAAAATTTTTTATTTTTCTAAATTTGAAGTTTTTGTAATCTTTAATGTAACTCACTAAAATGATTTCTTTACAAATAAATAAATAAATAACCGGCAGCGAATCAAATCAAAATATTCAACCTCGATGTATTTCGGATTCAATAAGAAGTGAAAACGCATCAATAACTATATTAGACCTAATCTTGGTTTTGCAACTATTATCATCAACGTAATAAGTGTCCCACCTTTAGAAAATATTGCACTAATTGTGGAAGACGTGGTCCGTTTGCAACAATGTCAGTAATTTCAAACAAAAATCAAATAAGAGACATGCGAACGTGATATTAATTAAACTGTCGTTTTCGGTGTAGTATGGATGACTTGGTTGATGAGGATAAAGATAATGGTTGGCATGAAAAATTAATCTTTGCGGGCCAAATTATTGTTTTTAAACTGAATTTCGGTGCCGATGTAAATATTATCCCGCTTAGTATATCAAATGGAAGCGCCCAACAATAAACAGATAAAACCAAATAATTTTAATCTGAAGGCATATGGAGGATTTAAAGTAAAATCCTCCATATGCCTTAAGATTAAAATTAATGTTTGCTACATTAAATCAGCAATTCTACTTGCCCCTCAGTAACTGAGGGGCAAGTAGAATTGCTGATTTAATGTGGCAAACAATACTATCTAGAGAAATGTTCAATAGTAAATAATAAATTAAAACCGATCTTGGATTTATATCATGTATATAATAGCGTATTAATAGCGAACAAAAAACAACCGCGTAAAAATTCACCCACGTCAAATTGACCGTGTGAGATGATATCGGTCAGGCAACTAAGTTCGGAAGTATTGACAATCAATTAATTACTGTGAAGCTACTATGAAAATTTTCGTACATGTCAGGGATCACAGAAAAACGAACCTTTCTTTTCACTGTGGAGACGTGCATATACGACCCATTTAAATATGTGTATATAATATATTAATGAATTTTTATTTATTTAATAAAATTCAAAATTAAATTTTTGATGTTTTTAATTTTTATACAAAAAAAAAACTTTGTAAGCTAAAAATGAAGTAATAATATTAGAAAAAGGTTGCTTGGGTTGTAACTATAGACCAAACAATGTGAGTTATATAGGGTAAATGTTAGAAGTAAGAATAACTTCCGAAAGGGAAGAAAAAGAATCTTTTTTGTTGTGTGAAAACCCGAAGAAGGAAAAGAAGGTGGTTAAAAATAATAAATAAAATACATTTTAGTAAGTTTTAAGTGGTTTTATTTAATGTAATCAAAAAACAAAAGTAAACTTACAGATCAGAAGTGGGATAAAAACACAGTTTAAGAATTTAATAAAGGCGGATGGTAGAAACAACGAAAGATTAGAAACCATGCAGGATAGAAAAATTACCATAGAACAATTACGAAATAAGTTAAATAAACGGGGATTTGATACTAAAGGAAAAAAAGAGTGTCTGATTAAGATTGTTAAAGGATACGTTGAACGAAACAAAAGATCACCGGGTCTATTCTGGTTTTCCCTGGGAATGGAAATGAAAAAAATTTGGCATTTTTCAAGCAGTTAAAAATTATTTCCCTAAAAGTTGATTCTGGCGATTAGGAAAAAAATTTTTTTGGGAATTTTTTTTCCTAATTATTGCAGTTTTGACGTTTGTATTTTCCAATTTTTTTTTGAGGAAATCAAAAATACAATTAGAAAAGATTATTGTTTTCATAGTTTTGACGAGGGAAGTTCAAATAATAATTGTATTTCAATAATGTACAAAAAATCTTAAATTAAATTAAACAAAAAAATTAATTAATTTTATTTTTTGATCATATGGATATTAGAAATATGGGTAATAGAATAATTTATTAGTGGATAATAGATAAACAGAAATCAATTATAAAATAAAAATTAGTCATCAAAATATGAGTAGGGTAATAGTAGGGATACAGTCTATTTGTATATTATTAATATTAATTGTTATAATTATTTATGTTTTTGTAAATTACAATTATTTTATATAATTGTATAAATCTAACGTCCTTTAAAGAGAATTTATGTTTAAAAAAATTTAAAAAATAAAATATAAATATTTATACAATAACTTACGATTATTACAGTGTTTTTATTTTAATAAAAACATTGAATCGATGTTTTAAAAAGAAAGATTTTAAATTAATTTGAGATAAATATTTTTTTCACAGTTATTATTGTGTTTTTCAAATTTAAATTACAAATATGTGGTGAACATTTAAACTAAACCTCTTTTCACAAAAAATTATTCCCAGCACTGCCAGAATACACTTTTGTAAATTTAGGAAAAAAATGAGGAAAAATTGCTACAAAGGAATTTTTTTTCCCAATTCCTAATTCCGAATAGACCCACAGGTGAATATATTGCAATAGTATAATAACACTAAAATGACTGATACAAAATCAGAGGCCCACGTGAATATTGGAGATGTACATGGGGAAAACAGGAACGAGAACAAAAATCTCGAATATACATCTTCTCATAGATCAAACGAGTCAGGAAGACGTAATTGTAGCGACAATTATGATAGGATAATGTTTACAGTACGAGATATCATGGATATGCTTCCAAATTTCGATCCTACTGATATGGCTGAGTTGACTACAGACAAATGGGTTGATCATGTAAATGTACTGATGGAAGTACATGATTTGGATGAAAGATTAGTGATACTAGCAGCGAAAACTAGGATGCAATTATATGCGCTTAAATTATATGGCTCAGTCATGAACCGAGCGATGACGTGGTATCAGTTTGTGGATATTTTTAGACGAGATTTTCCAAGCCGATGTATTCAAGCAGAAATCCATGAGCGTATGAGAAAATAAGTGCGATGTTATCAAGGATTAATGGAATATTTTTTCAAAATGTGTCAAATAGGAAGAATACAACTAAAAGACGAAAGTATTATATACTATATAATTAAAGGATTAAACGACTATAGATTGAGCTTGACATTTAAGTCGATCAGAATGTCATCGTTGAATGAGTTGAAGGATCATATAGAGTGGCACTTCAAAATGCACGGAAATGAAAGAGAGAATACCAACAACTCGAATAGCTAGAATAATATGATAGTTAAGATGAAACTAACAAACAATAGTACTAACCTTAGAAAATAAGGTTATAAGAGCTAGTCCTTAAAGGTTTAGTTTTTTCAAAAAGTAGAATTGAAAAAAATTACTGATGAATTACTTCAAACGGGTATTATTAGACCAAGTGATCCAAGCAAAAAGATAGTACATATAGAATGTGTGTAAACTACAGTCAGTTGAACAAGATAGTGGAACGGATTAAAAAATTAAAAAAATTATCCAATACTGGTAATTAAGGATGTCTTGGTACGATTAAACGGGAAAAAATATTTTAGTAGTTTGGATCGGAGAAATGATTTTAATAGATCTTAAGGGATCTTACGGCATTTACAAACGGAAAAAGGACAATATGAGTTCAACAAATTACCCTTTGGATACACTAACTCACCCCGCACATTTTGTCAAGTATATCCAACTGGTTTTGAAAGAACTTACGGATATTGATGAATATTGCTTTTTATAGACGATATTCTTGTATCAACGAAAGGTATAGAAGAGCATCTGGATATTATTAAGGAGTTATTTATCACTCTAGCAAAAAATAATATCAAGTTACAGATAAAAAAATGTAAATTTTTAAAAACACAAATTACCCTAAGCGGAAAGCATATTGAAACCATAAATAGATACCCAGTTCTAACAGTTAATAGGTCCTTACAGCGTTTTGTAGGTTTGGTAAGCTATTTCAGGAAATTTGTTGAAGATTTTTGGTAGAATAGCGTCACCGTTATATGGTTTAATGAAGGATACAAATTTTGACTTCCAGAAAAAACATGAAGCTTTTATAAAATAAAAAGGAATGCTGGTTACTAGACTCGTGTTAGGTATATATTGTATCAGTGGTGAAACGCAGTTACATACTGATTCATCGTCATCAGGTTATGGTGACCGAGCAATTGGCGCAGTGGTTAAAGCTGCGATGTTTGGGACGGGTGGTACCGGGTTCGAATCCCAACGGGGTTGGTTTGCAAAAGGGATTTTTCATCACCTGATTACGATCGGTGATGACGATGAACACAACTATGACCCCCCGTTGGAGTGCAGAATCCATGGGCCGAACCACCGTCCATGCCAGTACAACAGGCTGGCTGGAACAATGCAATGTGCAGATGGATATTTGAAAAAACGCGAACCTGCATTCGCGCGTCCTCGATTTGGCTAGTAATGGCGTAAAGTAGTACGTTTTAAGTTAACCGCGAAAGAGTTGGGAGGTCTTCGGCCTCAAAATATTGCATTGCATAGAAATAAACACGGTATGGTGCTGTTCTTTTACAAATGCAAATCGAAGATAAAGCATTTACCCAAGCATTTTTATGTATTTCAGTCGGAAGACGACGGATGCAGAGGCTAAACTACATAGTTTTGAGTTAGAAACATTGGCGGTAGTTTATGCTATCAAGCAATTTAGACCTTACTTGTTTGGAATACGTTTCACGATTGTTACTGATTATAATGCGTTGAACATTAGCGAAACATGATTTAAATGCAAAAATTGATAGGTGAGCGTTGTTGTTAGAAGAATACAACTTTAAAGTGGTATATAGAAGCGAAAACACAATGAGACACGTTGATGGTCTCAGTAAGATACAAATTTATTATTTACAAATGACTGAGAAGGATTTGTTTTTAGAAGAGATATTCATAAGTCAATTGGAGGATGGGGTAATAAAGAAAGTTAAAACTCAAGTCGAAAAGAGAATTAAAAAAGGGTATGAAATACGAGATAATACAGTGTATAGAAAAGATAAGGGAAGACTTCAGTTGGTAGTACCAGAAAAATTAATTGAATCAGGAACTATCACGATAATCTGGGTCATTTAGGGTGTGATAAAGTGACCGAATTGATAAGAAGACAATTTTATTTTAGTAAAATGAGAGAAAGGTTAATTAAACATATAGAGGAATTCATAATATGTATAGCATATAATTCAAAGCCAGTAAAGAAAGAGGTTATACTGAACTCAATCGAGAAAGGAAACGAACCGTTTCAAACAGTACATCTGGATCATTTAGGACCTCTAGAGGTGACTAGAAAAAAGAATGTTCATATATTGGTTATAGTAGATCCCTTTACCAAGAATACTTAACTGTATTCAACAAAAACTACTAATTAATACAGCCGAAGTATGTAAGCATTTGATTAGTTATTTTTCGAGTTATAGTATACTAGTTATAGTGAAAGGAAGCAAGACTGGGACAGTGTATTAGGAGGTGTATTTAATGAACAACACGTTGAACAAAACGGTTAACGAAATACCAGCAAAATTGTTGTTTGGAGTCGAACAAAGGGGATTAGGTTACCAGACTATAGATGTTAGAAGGGAGCAGCTGGTTCAAGAAGGTATAGATTTGGGAAGGATAAGGGGGCTAAGTTTGCTATAAAAATACAGCCAAAATTAACAAGCAATATTATGATCGAAGAGTTAAGAAAGAAGTTGGTTTCAATGAAGGGGATTTAGTCGCAAGTGGGGCAAAATAGTAAGCTGAGGAGAAAATTCAAGGGGCCGTATATAGTATGTAGAGAGTTAGACAGGAATATATATGTAATTAAAGGCGTAGAAGGGTTTCTTCTAAGCCATTTGAAGGTATATTTGACTCAAGGTGCATGAATTTGTATGCAAAGAAACGATCGAATTTACGGATCGAGATCGAGAGATGTGTGGCGACATGAATGTCGCCGACATCGAAACGAAAATAAAAACGAAAGCAAGTTTAACAAAAAGTTCGCAGCACCGGAAAAGTACATATCTAAATCAGGTCCTCGACCTAAAATTTTTATAAAAAATTCGTGAAGAGCGTAAAATTATTTGGACGGAGTCATTTACTGGGAACGGTGAGTGGGAGCCGTTCCGGTAGTCCAACACTCAACTACCCCACAAATGTGCCGAAGATGTGTCGGAAGATGAAGTAGCTAATTGGGAGGAGCAATATTCAAGCGACGAATATGAAATCGAATATTTGAACTCTGACTGAAAGAACGCGAAGGTTTAGAAACAATGATGTTAAAGTATATCGTTTTATTTGAAAAAAGATAATAAAATTTTGTTTGGTATAAATATAATTGCTAGTTAGTTATAAGTACATGAATTTGTGAAAAGATGTGTTTTGATTGTATAATACCACAGTTTGAATTAGGTTGTAAAATTTAGTAGTTTAAAGACACAAAGCGAGGGCGCATATTGTAATAATAATGACTGGACGAGCTGTAACCCCAAAATGAAATAATAATATTAGAAAAAGGTTGCTTGGGTTGTAACTATAGACCGAACAATGTAAGGTATATAGGGTAAATAAAGTAAAATGTTAGGAGTAAGAATAACTTCCGAAAGGGAAGAAGAAGAATGTGTTTTGTTGTGTGAAAAACCGAAGAAGGGAAAAAGGTGGTTAAAGGCGACTTCATGACATCGAATATTATGTTAGCATTTTAAATTCATAATGTGACGTCATAGTGGTCATTTGTATGGAAATCGAATAAAACACGAGGTTTTTTGTATAATTAAGTTGGGAATTTTTTTCATAAAGTTGAAAATATTTTCACTCGTAGGGGCGTGTTTTTTTTTAAATTAAGTTTATGTGGTTGGTCCATAGCATGAATTTAATATACTAGCATAATATTCGATATAATGAAGTCGCCTAAAAAATAATAAATGAGATACATTTTAGAAAGTTTTAAGTGGTTTTATTTAAAATAATCAAGAAGGAAAATAAACTTACTACTTGAACTTGTAATAAAAATAATTATAAAATAAAGGTGCATCTTCGATGGTCTGAAACTGGAAACTGTCATTGCAAGCTGTAGTCATCGGCAATTTTTGACCATTCTTCGTTGGTCGTATAGGAAACTATGGTCGTATAGGAACTATACATTTTATGTATTCATTTATTATAAATATTATATTTATTATAATAATATATTATACAATATAAATTATTATAAAATTTTTCTTTAATGCTCTTTTTATAATGAAAATCACGAATTAATTTTTTTACAACATTCCAACCTAAAAAGTAAACACGAAATAAAAATATTCTTACATATACATAGAATGAATTAAAAAGAATCCAGTTTCATGAGTCCAAGTGTAAACGACGGTGGGAGGTTTGAATCCCAAGATACCAGGCTCATGAAACCATGTGTAAACACGGTTGTTCCCATCTTCCTATCTTTTTTTTTAGTATAAAAAAGTACTTTCATTTCGCTTTTGCACGGTGCACCACATCTGGAAGTAGTTTTACGTTTGCTGGTAGTTTGTAATAAATTATTTTACAACAGTATGTGTGCTAAATCAAAAAAATACCACATAAAAAGTTATAAATTTAATTTTTTTTTTTCACCACAAAATCTTATATCTTTCGGACACATTAAAAATATATACGTCATTGCATTAAAATTACTTTTTGTGTTCTAGGACTTTTACTGAAACTTTTACTGAAATTGGTCTTGTCTTCAAAGCTGAATGATTATTACTATTTAATTTTTAATTGTTATTATTTATTAATTTAATATGAATATTATTAAATTAATATAATTATTCATTTAATATTTATATCCTTTATATTTTTTATATTATAATATTTTTTCTATTGTATTTTTTTACAAAATAAATGTTGAAATGTCAAAAATTTTAATTGACACAAATATTTTAAATATTTACCAGTAAAATATTTAAGTTTTGAACCAATTGGCTACATACAGCCACTGGAAAATATATTCAATATTTAAAAAACTTGAAGCTGTCTTAATTTATCATTATTATAAAAATACACGACCATTATCATAAACAACACGTCGGATTTTGAATTACATTTTTGTAAAATTCTGTTTATATCGAATTACATTTGAACGAGTGGACCGCTAGTTACTCATTAGCCATATTTTCCACGATGAAACATATTTTATATGCACGAAAAACGTGAGATAAAAATATAAATTTAACTTTTGTACGAGTGAGACGGACAACTTTTGCTGCACGCTGTGCATACAAAATTATTTTGTATTTTTTTCGTTCTGTCGCCATAATTATGGCAGCAAAACGAAAAAATATAAAATTGGAATACTTTTTATGGCTGAAAATTGCTGCAAAACAATACATGCACATAAAAATTGTGTCTGGACGAGAAAATATTTCTCGCACACACACATAAAATTTTTGTTTATTTTTTTTATAGCTAAATTCATTTTATTTTTATTTTCGGTGTGCTAACAACTAAAATTTTGAGGTTAAAAAATTAAATAAAATTTTTATATTATTGAAATATTTTGATAATAGTGTCGTAATAGATTTAAAAAAAATTATAAAATATTGTCGGATCATTTTTTCGTATTTAAAAATAAATAATCATTAAAATAGGGCAATCTAATAAAAAAAAATAAATACCACAATTTATTTTGGAGATGTGCACATAAATTTGTGATTTTTTTAGGTTATTTAGGGAAGGCGTCAACTTTCATAAACTATAAAATTTAGCTATAAAAAAAAACAAAAAAAAACTGTTGTCTTCGTCACTCAAGTGTATTTTAACACTATCTTTCCTGTTTTGGTTTTGCTGCAGATTTTAATGTTTGGCTGCAGAAAAAATATGTTTCATCGTGGAAAAACACCATAATTTTTCAACAACCATTGCATGCATTTCATTCCGTTTAGAATAGTTGCATTCCAACTTTTTGATGGTTTTATATTGGAATGAGGGGAAATTTTTCATTCTTATTCTTATTCCAGTGATCAGTAAAATGCGCTTA
This sequence comes from Tipula confusa, assembly GCA_963556175.1. NCBI lineage: Eukaryota > Metazoa > Arthropoda > Insecta > Diptera > Tipulidae > Tipula > Tipula confusa. The sequence goes on along the minus strand of CAUVYK010000593.1, from coordinate 118,717 downwards.
TTATAATTGTGGGGGAGGGAATATAAACGTGTGTCTTGCTGCTGGCAGCTTTGCATTTTAAAAATCGTAACTGTTCTGAAGTTGTACAAGTTGTTGATCAGATCCATTGAATTGTTTGGGTGCCAACCACAAGTTCACAAATTTTATAAAAATTGCATGATATAATTACGTTCTATTTTAGATAATCTATTTTAGAACAGAAAACGAATGTCGCTAGTTGCTATCCCGCCGTCTCCACTATGCAAATTTGTTGATATTTTTTATCATGCTAGCAATTTTATTACTGTGTTTGTGAGTATGTTATACAATATATTTTAATATCAGCATATTATCAGGCTGATATTTTCTTAAAAATTATCATGACAATTATTACGAACTGACATCCGTTTTGTTTTGTTATGATTCTTAATTATTTTAAATAATTTGTAAGGTGAAAACCTAAAGAAATGAAAGATTAATTTATTAAAATGGCGATAAGAACATATTCTTAATAAAATTTTAAAAAGTTTTTATTTTATTATACTAGATTAACAATCTGTTTTGTATTTTAATATAATAAAATATATATGATTTTTAATGTTTTTTATTATTACTGTGATAGAAGTGATACATATGGTTAGACGTAAATATTTGTGAACAAAATATATTAAAAAAATAATGTCGGGTTTTACAATTTTCAGGATTACATAACTTCGCCATTCTTTTTTATGGAGTTTTAATAAATTAATTTTAATTTTATGCGCCATTTTATGGATTTCTAATAAATTAATATTTCAAGTCCTTAGGTTTTTCACCTTACAAATTATTTAAAAAAATGAAGAATCATAACAAAACGGATGGCAGTTCGTAATATCACCATAATTTTTATCAACAAAATATTTTCCTAATATTTCTCAATAAATTTAAAAATACATATATGCACAAACATAAAATATCATGATAAAAAATATCAACAAATTAGCATAATGGAGACGGCGGGTACGCTATACAAATTTTAAGGAGCATTTTATTGTAATTTTTTGATTTTACACGGGGTCTGAACTATACAAAATCGGTGAGATTTTGCCTCATAAGATTAAATTTATCAGTGTACGTATATTATACAAATTTTGACATTCTCAAAAAATTATCAGGAGGCTATTTCACGAACAAATTATCATAAAATTTGTCTGAAAAGTCAAATAAAAATGTACCTTTAAGCTTGGTTCATAACATCAGAAATAATTTCCGCACTACTGAGCTCAAACCAATCAAAACACAACATATGATAATGACTCCACCTTTTAATTCCATACTCGAGTTGAGAAAAATTTAACTTTGAGTAAAAAGGGTGTGGGAGTTCGGAAAATATTTCCGATGCTATAAACCAAGCTTTAAAGTTATGTTTTTCATATTAATTGTTTAAGGTTCAAACAGAATAGATCCACTCTAGCCCGCTCATTTCAATTCACATCCGCTCCACTTGTCAAAAATTCAATGTTTTACTGCACAAAAAATACGAATTATGAAGACGCATTGAGCACCGAATGAGTTAATGGATTTATACACCTTGTATGTAACTTAAGATTTAATGGTTTCAACAAATTATTTTAAATTCATCTTTTTAAGTTATGTGTACAATCGTTTGTGATAATTCTGGTATGTCAATTACTATGTGAGGTTATGTCGTCCGCAAAAATTTGAATTTGAGTTTAGTGTCCGCTGTTTTCTTCTCCTCCTTTCATTGTGCTCACATTTTCGTTTTTCTGTACAAATTGACAGTTCTCATCAAACGAAGCGGACGGGACGGATACATTCTGTTTGCAGCTTTAGACGTACATATGTATAATTATAGCTGCATTAACACGGCGTCTACACTATGCAAAAACGCCGAGATTTTGTCTCATGAGATTAAATTTATCAATGTTTGTGTAAGTATATTATACAAATTTTGACACTCTCAGCAAATTATCAAATCATTTTTTATCGAGTGTTAAGACGTACATATGAATAATTATAACTGCATAAAAACATAAATTTTACATTAATTATGGCATTTAATGCTGAAAATACAATAAAACTAATTCATATATTTAGAAATAATTAATGTATAATTTAGACATTAATTATTTAATAGTCTTTAAATAAATGATAATTGATAAATCTCATGATAATTTCTATAGACTATAGAAATTATCATGAGAGTATAATAAAGGGCTAACCAGCGAGTCTTTAACACAACATGTCAAAACCTTACGGTATTGAACGAAAATAATTTTTTATGGAAAATTTAAGATTCGGCTACTCAAATCGTAACACAACTTGTCAATGGTTCTAACGTTATAATGCAGTTATTGATATAATTAGTTTAAAAAATTCAATTAATTTAAAACAAAACTAAAAAATCTTATACAATTAATTCTTGTAACTGTTTCCACCACGCTAACAAGGGCCAAATAGTCCATTTTTATGTAAATACCTATAAACAATATGAATCCATTGACAACAATTTTTTTCTTTTTGTTGTTGTAATTTATTCGTGTTTTATTATATAAATATATATGTTTGTACAGATCAATATTTATTAATTAAAACTATGTGTATCTCTATTTTTAAATTAATAAATTTTATATTTAAATAAAACTTAAATTGGAACAACAAAAAAATATAATCACATTATTCGTTTTGACGTTTCTACAAGTTGGCACGAAAAATTTCGCTCTGTTAAGTTGATGTAAAATTTTGACGAAAGTTTCGTTCAGTTCTTAAAGACTCGCTGGCCAGTAACATGAAAAGTCTATACATCGCACTATTACGTTAAATTGTTAAAGACTCGCTGGTTGTGCGTTACTCTTGGTTTCGACCAAAAAATCGGTTGTTTTTTTTACAAAGGGAAATATTTTAATTTTTTTTATGTATGTGTATTGAAATTCAATGTATTAGTGTACGTTTCCACCAAAAAGTTGGTTGTTTTTTTTACATCGCACCTCACACGGATAGTATACATTCTCACAAAAATTGTGTCTCAACACAAAATTTATTATCTACACTTGCAAATAAAAAACAACCGATTTGTAGAAAAAACAACCGATTTGTACTAATGAAGAGAACTTTTGCTGTTGTTTTTTTTACATTGGTACTAAAATATAAAATTTCCTCTAGGAAGTTTTATGGACAACCCTTCATTTATTTGAAAAATGTCATCATGTATTTTTGTTGCGATTGAAATTTAAATAAAAGTTATTTATTTCTTTAAAACACTAATAGCCATTTATTTTTTATTAAACTTTAAACATTTTAGATTTGCAACCATTTACAATAAATTTTTATGAAAAAAATCAACGTTAAAATTCAAATATTTAAATTTATTTAAGTTTTTTCTACAAATCGGTTGTTTTTTGTTTGCATGTGTAGGTAATAAATTTTGTGTTGAGTCGCAATTTTTGTGAGAATGTATACTATCCGTGTGAGCTGCGATGTAAAAAAACCAACCAACTTTTTGGTGGAAACATACCTAATGCTTAAAACGCATGCCGAAAAAAGCGCATTTAAAAAGAAAACGTTCGCAATTTTCCAAAAACTTAATTTCTCTTTCTCAATAAATTCTTAATATTTTTAATTCAAATTAATAAATAATAATGTAAAACAGCTCAAACTAATATCTAAAGTAACAAAATTATAATAATTAAATAAATTTAATTGAAATATAGCATTTTTAAATTTTGACGTTCCTAAAATGCTATTTTTCAATAAAATTTGTTAAATTATTATACAATAATAGCGTTTTTATTTCATATAAACTATTGTATTCTTATTTAAACGTCGTATTTGTAGGATTTGGATGGTATTTTTAAACGTAAATATAAGTTATGGTTTCTCGAACACAAGTTTCCTTATAGATGTTCATCAACTATATTATTTATGAATAAACGCACTGTATTTCTACAATAAAACCATTTTTAATACAAACTTTATTAATAAATTTAATTCCCACTTAATAATTGTTCTAAATAAAAAATGTACAAATCTATTTTTTAAAAAAATCAACACAGGAAAAAACACAGCTCAATAGACATATAACCCAAGTATAACAAAACTGAAAAAATCGCTCTACTAGTTTTTTTTCCGCTTTTGGCCGAAAAAATCGGACATATGCGAAAAAATTATTAAAATTTCCAACTTTCTACGCTATTCTGTTATGGCGTTATACTGTTATAGTGAAATTTGTGAAATATGTTTAAGACGCCAAAGTCGTAGTTTATTTGATTTTGGTATTGGAATTGGATTTGGATTTCAAATAAAATAATTTTTAATTTTTTTTTTGGAATTGGATATTATTTTTAAAGTTTGGTACGTTGTATATTTTTACATTAGAATTTTCAAATAGTTTCTTTTGGTAATCATCAAAAATTTTAAATTTTATATAAGTCGTATTTTATTTGATTTTTTACAACAACAATCCCATATATCGAATTCTTTTTTGGAATTGGTTGAAATCTTTCTCTATTGATGGTATTGTAAATCCAATTCTTCTTTTTAGTTAGTATCTCGAATACCAGGTGCGCAACATCTCATATTTTGATTTCTATAAGTTGGTCATTGTTGTTATTTTATTATTTTGACATTCATTTTGAGTTAACGATATTTTATTAAATCTTGAATGTGATTATTTAATCAGTATTTTAGTACTTAAATTATTTAGTATTGGAAAGTGAAATCATTTAGATAATTGAAATGAATCAAGATGAACTTTTAATATATAGGTAAAAGTTTTCTTTTGTATGTAAGCATGTTATATTATTTTCATGACGTATTTATTTTTAGAGCATAACTAATAATATTATTATTATTAATAATAATAATTATCTTGAAGAACTGTAATTATCAAATTTGTATTTAACAAATTTTGATTGTACGTTATTAAACCTAAGCCGAAATTGACGATTTAAATAATACCCACTATGGTTTTCTTATAACATTATTTATCTTTTCTTTAATTATAATTGAAACTATAATTAATTAAAATATTAATAAAAAATAATATATTGGCAAAAATTTAAAATTTTTGATGATTACCAAAACAAACTATTTGAAAAATCAAATTTAAAAATACACAACGTACCAACCTTTAAAAATAATATCCAATTCCAAAAAAAAATTAAAACCTATTTTATTTGAATTCCAAATCCAATTCCAATACCAAAATCAAATAAAATACGACTATATTATTATATTATTAATATATTATTTTCTATTAATATTTTAATTAATTAAAATTTCAAGCAACGGAGAAAAGATAAATAATGTTATAAGAAAACCATAGTGAGTATTATTTAAATCGTCAATTTCGGCTTAGGTTTAATAACGTACAATCAAAATTTGTTAAATACAAATTTGGTAATTACAGTTCCTTAAGAAGGCAATGGTCTGTACTATTAAAAGTTCATCTTGATTCATTTAAATTATCTAAATGATTTCACTTTCCAATACTAAATAATTTAAGTACTAAAATACTGATTAAATAATCACATTCAAGATTTAACAAAATATCGTTAACTCTAAATGAATGTCAAAATAATAAAATAACAACAATGACCAACTTATAGAAATCAAAATATGAGATGTCGCGCACCTAGTATTCGAGATACTAACTAAAAAGAAGTATTGGAATTACAATACCATCAATAGAGAAAGATTTCGACCAATTCCAAAAAAGAATTCGATATATATGGCTGTTTTTTTTTTATATCGGAGAAATCGGAGAGATCAGAGAGATTATTTATCGGATATATCTGATAATTTATTTCTCCGAGTTTTATCTGTCAGATCGAAAAAACCATTTTTTGTTTTTTTTTTAGTATCAGAAATAATAAATTATTTTATGAATTTCAGCATTAAACTCCCTAAATTAAAGTTTTATTTGTCACCTGATAGCTCAACATTAATCGGAGGCGCCATAGAATTTACTAAAAAATATAAAATAATCTGTACATTTTTTCAGAGTAAAAAGATCATATCCGATAATTATTGGAGCGTAAAAAAAACGACACAGAGAGATAATTTTTTTCTCGGATATTAAAAAAAAACGCATATCTGAAAATTTGACAGTAAATTTATCGCTCCGATTTCTCCGATATCAAAAAAAACACACCCATGGGATTGTTGTTGTAAAAAATCAAATAAAATACGTCTATTGTGTGTTCGTATTGTGACTGTGTTGTAATTTTTTAGAATTTCTATATTTTAAATTTTAATACAATGTTTTGTTAGATAAAATATTCCTAAATTTCACAAATAATCTTTTATAGGTAAAATATTTGTTTATTTATTGGTTTTAGCAAATTTTGGGAGTACATACATTTCAATTATATTATGTTTTATTTAATGAATTGTTTCTCGGCGGAACCGAGAAACAATTCATTAAATAAAACAATATGGTTTCCACTAGGATGGATTGCGAATATTTGCAAAGGGAAAGTTTTGTTTGGTTTTGCGAGTATCTGAGACTGTTATTATTGTATTAGTAAAGAATTTTGACATTTCTTGAAAAATTATTTAAATATTTTATAAAACCAATATAAATTATATTTCTTTGTTATTATATTTAATTTTATAATTATTTAATAATTTTTAATCAAAATAAAATTTGATGACAAAATTTGAATTTTTGGCAGATTTGAGCTTGTGCTCGATGCAGGGTTGACCAAAATATGGGGAATTTTTTCTTTTTTTTAATGAAATTTACAATTTGCAAATTGCAATGCCAACAGATGTATATCCGGCTACTTTCTATTGCAAATCGCGTTGTAATTTTTGTATGTGTTAGTAAAAAATAATGTATATCGATATGTTTTTTTGATGTCAACTAACCGTGTAAAAATTTTAAGAACATAATACGATTATTCGCAAAGGCATGCCAAGTGGAAACCCACAGTTAGAAAAATAAAAATAACCAGTTGTAGAAATTCAAAATGGTTATTTCGATCGTAAACGTCAGTTGTAAGAGCGATTTTAATCACCGATATCCACGACTTTAATCATGGCTGCAGTTTTTATTTGGGTTAAAATTACCAAAAACAGACACTTTAGTCGTAATTGCGAATTAATTTGCGTTTGTCAATTTGAACCTAAATGTTGCTTATCCTTTCATTTTTTATTTATATTTTTAAACATACATTTTTATCTCTGATAACACTTATACTATGTTATTTGTATGGAAGCATAAACATAACTTGTAGAAAAATTATTTGTAAATTAATTTGTTTTTAAAATAAAATTATCCGGTACGCATCCCATTTGTTGTCAATTTATTTCATCATTGTAAAAATTATGTAATTCATTAGGATCAACACAAAAGTATAAATAAATAAACAGGAAAGCTGTTGACCACAGATCTAATTTATTAAATTTACGGTACACACTCGACATTCACATTTTTATTTATAAAATTACTTTTACAACCACTTTTATTCGCTGTATTTTATAAACGCTATTTTCGGTATCGAATATGTTCGTAAATCTTAACTGTTCATGGTGCCTTCATAAAGCGAGATTATAAAGTTGGACTATTTTTCCACCAACTAGATTGTAGTGAAAAGATGAGTAATTTTTTAACTAAACTACCTCGGGACTTAATTGAATACTATGATTTGAATAGCTACTAAGTTGGATTACAAATAATCTCGCTTCGTGAAGACGACATCAATAATATAATAATTTGTATTCATATACTTGATTACAAATAAAATTCAGCGAAAGCCTCGAATCTACGATAATAATTAAAAATCAATTGTATATCAAGTTTTTTTTTAAATAAAATATTTGTAAAAATCAAAATTGTGTAATAATTAGTAAATAGAGTTTTGTTGGTTCCATTTTCACTATTATATATTTTCTAATTCTATTTGTTAAATTATATTCGTATTTTTATTAACTTTAAACATTAAAAATAATATTCACAATTTTGTTTACCCTCTGATTCACACGCCAAAAACACCAGTTGAATAATCAGACATACAATCGTCAAACGAAATCTAAAGAATTACTCTTTTACTCATGTTCATATAATCGGGCCTTTTTGTTAAAACAAAAATAACTACATAATTATATTATTTTGTGTGGATTAAATATAAACAGACACAGGGTGGCTTTATACATACATAATAATTAAAGTAATTTATTAAATAAAAAAAAAATCATTTTGATACGAATGTAATAATAATAATAATTTTAGCTATTTTTAGTAATTATTTAACAACAAAAATATTTTTATTAATATGAACCAAATTACAATAACTATTTTATATTTATTTTGTTATTTGGATATTACTTGGATATACCACCGCAAATTTTTAAATGTATCAATATTTTGTATTTGTATTTTTAAAATGCTCCAAAAGGATCCAATGGATTATTTAAATTAGTTTGATTAGGTTTTACCACTTGACTAGGTACTATTGGGTGTCCCATAATTCCATCTATTTGCTGCATTTGTGATGATTGGACATTTAGTGGTAATACAGAAGGCCCCATCACTGGTGAACTAGTAATCATAGGCTTCACAGGCATGCCTTGCTGTAAATTAAATTGATTGGTTGATCAAAACTTGTTAAATTTAAAATTTAAAAAAATTAATTGTTTATTAATTTTTAAAAATATTATATTTTATTTAATATAACAAATTAATATAAATTTATTTTTTAATATAATAAATTATAACAGCATAGAAAAAATAATAATATTCTAGTAATCTACAAACAAATTAAAAATATTTTCATTAATATTACCAAAACTTTACTTTAATTATTATAGCTATATAATATATTTTATAATAGTTATTATAGTTATTCTTTTTTTAATTTTATAAAAACGAAATAAGGAACCTTGTTTTAATAAAAACTAAAAATTCAATTCTTCTTGTTTTATATATAAAAATAAAAATTATTTCAGGAAAGAAGTAAAACTTTCTTTAATGTGATAATAAAAATTTTTATATTAATTTTTTACCCAAATTTTTTCTAAAAAGTGTATATATAAATTAATCTTTTTTGTTTTAAATCAGGTATTAATTTCGTGGATTACTATCCTTCTCATCAGCCTGTACTACTACAAAGTAGTACAGGCTGATGAAGAGGATAGTAATCCTCGAAATTACTACCTGATTTAAAACAAAAAAAGATTAATTTATATACATATTTTAGAAAATTTTCTTTTCAGAAAAAATTTGGGTAAAAAATTAATATAAAAATTTCAAATACAGTGACATAATGGTATTATCACGCAACAATAAGTTATTATAGCTATAACTATTATAGGCACTGTAGAATTCTTCTAGGGAGGATATAGACAAACAACTAGTAATCACTGTGAGTTCATATCTCATAAAACTATTATATTCATAATTAAGTAGATTTTCAGCAGACGATAAAATACATACAGTAGTAGTCAAAATTATTTATGTCACACAAAAATTATACAATGCATTCTGCAAAACTTAAAATTTGTGCTAAAAACTTAATTAAACAGTTATATTTTTTTTTTGTTAATTAATAGTTAATTATTGATATATTTTCATTTAGTAAAACAAAAAAATTAAAATCATTATAATTCATAAAAATAAAATGGAATTTGTCCTAAAACGGTAAATTCCATTGAATGTTTATCTGGGAGATCCAGCTTAATGCTTGGCCGTACATTCTAAATTAATCAATCAATTATAATTCATAAAAATAAAATAAAAAAAAACAAATTGACAAAATTATTTGTGTCTCAAATTTTTGGGACAAAATTATTTATACCTCATCACAAAAATAAAAATTCAACAGCATTACAGGCCAAAGTTGACCCTTTACTGAGATCTTTTAGACCATACTTTTACAATTGGTAATCGTTCTAAGTGTTCAGCCCAACGAACGATTTTACACACGGCGTAGTGTTCAGTGGCGGGGATCGAACTCAAGGCCGCTGGTGTTTATGCCAACTCTTTAACCATTACACCATATTACCGGTGACCACTTCAAAAAGTTAAAAATAACAAAATTAATATCCCAATTTATTGATTTTTCCCTGTAAACTCAGTATAGGATGTACTGCCACCATTGTTGTTAACTACTTCTTGAAGACAATGCGGCATGAATTAGACCATGTTTTCTATAATTTGTTTTGAGATTTGATCCCATACTCGTTTTATTTCGTTAAACATTTCATTTGGAGTTCTTCCAATAGTTGTTATTATTTTTTGTCTAATGTAATTTCATATGGGACTAAGATCGGGGCGTTGTGGTGGTCAGTCTAAAGTTCCTTGGGCCAAATCTTTAAGAAATTTACTTATAAATTCACTTTTGTGGATTGGAGCATTATGTTGCTGCAGTAAGAAGTCTGTCCCTATCAATTTTAACCCGGAAACCATTGCATATTCATTAAGGTCCTCCAAAAAATGTACTTGCTACGCCATTATAGCCAAAACCCTCCCAAACCATTACTTAACCTCCACCGCTGTGTGGAGTTGGCATTTGTATGTTACGAAACTTTCTTTGTTGAGGTGTCAAAAAAATATCTCTCTCAGTAGCTTCTTTATAAAGAAACGCATGATTCGGCGGTCCATAATCTGCCAGAACTTGACAGGTTTCGCTAAATAGGTACGAACAAAATTTAGCCGGTTTTTCTATTCTCCTGGCTTATAAATGGCTTTTTTAGTACAACATACTAAACTGTTTTTACAATCGCTTCACGAAACCGTCCGTGTACAGTTTTTACACTAATTTTCTCTTTTTTTTACACTGTTTATGTCACTTAGAACAGATTTTACTGTATTTGGAAGCTTTATTTGCACAAGGGTAGTCGTCCTTCTCTCTACCTAAGGCGTTCTTTTTCTATTACGCCCTCTTCGTTTAACATTTTTTAGACATTTTTTGATTTTGGATTTCCAAATTTGGTACATTACCGAATTTCTGTGGCAGCTGTACTTTTGGGCTAATTATTTTAATTTCTAATGATAAATTCTAAATTTATCCCATTCTTATTCTTGTGGAGGCGACAACTACGAATAAATGAACACTTGCAACATTTCTGGGAGTACACTATGGCTCGGTCACGTTCTGCGAGCCGATCACTGTAACAACACTCAGAGTTACTGTGGTTGAAAGCTTAAATGCGTCAGATTTGCAGTGAACCACATTGCCAGAGCATGTCTTTTAAGTAAAAACATTCCAGCAACATGCTTAAAACGTAAACGGTGGCATTCAGTAAATTAAAGAGGATATGAAGTAACTAAAGAACTACAAAAAATAAGAAACAAAGGGCTACAATAAAACCATAAAATATCTGTTGAAAGTAACCCTACTGTAAGTTTAGAGAAAATTAACTTTGAAGCAAACACGATAAAATGTAGAAAAAGATACTCACAGATGGGGTATCAAAGAAAAGATACTGCGAAGCATAGAAGTCTTAAACATTTGACTTGGGAAACAAGAAAAAAACCTAGAAGCTCATGTGTGGCTAAATAATGAACGGAGACAGTAAATAAAATCTTTTCCATGATTTACTAAGATATGGTAATGAATTAAATACTAAGAATAGTTACTGTAATGTAATGTATTTCAGAAATAGAAATATTTTTATAGATATAGTAGATTTAATTTCTGAAGAGGTAAACCGACATACTGGCCTATGGTTCAAATACAATACCAGATCTCATAGATTTTTAACAAAACACATATGTTTTCATAAAACTGAGTGTTCAGAATACAGTGAAAGACTATCTTTAGATCACTCTTCTGTAATCATGACTCTCAGTGCAACGATAATTAGGAAAGTCATTGCCCAAATAACACAGAATAAAACTAATTGCGAACTTTTTCAGAAACTAATCAGTGACTGTTATCAATCTTCAAGTGCCAGTAAAGAACTCGGCACATTTGCAGGACCAATTTGAATTACTTAACAATATTATACAACAAACAGCCTGGCATAGTACGCCTAGTAGTCAAAGAGATACTCGAACACATAGGTTAGGCTAGGTTCGAGTGGCCGTTCTTAAAGGACGTGTCATAACACAATTGGTCCGTCGCGTTACCACAACAATTTTATTCTCATTTCAATACCTTCTGGAACCAATTCGAGCTTCTTAACGAAGCAGTTGATATCCCTAACAATCATAGTTACAACCATAAGACCGACAGTGAGGCGAGCTCCAAAAACTTTAGCCTGACCCGAGCCAGGCTGAGACAGATGCAGAGCAGATGTAGTATAATCTCCTTCTCTACAAATTGTCTTATAACATCCACAATTATGCTAATATTGCGTCGTTACATGGATATTAGTTGGTTAGACCTGATTAAGTCTAGTGTAGGCCAAAATTGCTGAGTAATTACACATGAGGCACAATTTGACCATCTACTGTTTATGATTTTATATAAGCTTCTTCCTTAAAAAGCAGTTTACACAAAGCAAGCGATACTTCTGTGTCAGCGTTGAATGGTAAGATGTGACTGGAGGTACTCTGTCGAGCGAGTTTATCGGCCTTATATTCCCCGTTATATTGAAATGTTTTGGCACCCCTGTGAGGTAAACGTTGAACTATTCTGCCATTTTGTTAAGAGATGAGAGATAGTTCTGGGATACTTTCGACGTGAAAAAGCCTGATTGTAGAACTTTAATGACAGTCTGACTGTGTGTAAAAATGTCTAATCCTTTACAGATATAACATTATACTTTATCCAATCAATAGCTTTTTTGATAGCGATGAGGTCTGCCTGAAAGACACTAGTGATCAGGGGAGGCGAAAAGAGTTTTAAATTGAGTTCTTTGCACCACAACCGACTCTGCCATCAATTCTCGATCCATCCGTAAAGAAGTGAATTGTACCAGGATTCAGAACTGCTTCACTCGCTCTCGTGCTCTCTAGGAGGAATAAGTCAGAAATTTAACTTCGAGGTATGATGTCGGGTTGGCATAGTCAATAACTTTGGGGATTTCCTTATTCATTAAAATAGATGAGGGTCTCTTATTACTACAGGTCTACAAAGAGATTGATTTAAGTCTAATGATTTAAACTGCATACGCAGCCATTTGTTTAGCTAAGATATCAAGAGGAATTAGATGAATATCTAGTACCTGAGTTGAAGTGGTCCTGAGTACACCACTTATACACAGGCAGGCACTTCTTTCAACCTTCATCAACAGCTTTTGGTTTGTCACTGTATTTAGAGCTGGCCAGCAAACTGTAAATCCATACAGAACAAATCTGACTACAGAGGTGTACAATGTGAGGGTTTAGTCCCCATCCTTTCCCAGTGAAATTATTACAAGAGTATAGCGCTAACGTAACTTTGTTTACACTTTCCAAAATATTAGGTTTCCAGCTTAGTTTGCTGTCTGCAATAAAACCCAAGAATTCCATTTTATCTGTAATAATCAAACCAACTTTGTTAAGAGTAAGTGGGTTGAAAAATGACCCTGCCCCTGGGCATCTGAGTGGCACATCCAGCCCCAAATCTGAAAGTGCTTGCGTGAGTGAGATGTTTGACATTGTTAAAGGCTCTTTCTATATCACACAAGATCACCAAAGAGAATTCTTTATATTCGAGCGGTTTTTCAAAAGGGCCTAAGAGAGAATGTAATGCAGCTTCTACTGGTTTCCCCTTGCATGCTGCAAAGATGCATGCTGAGATGCAGCCAACTTTATCGGCTCGACTGAGCCTCTAATAGAAGCTTCTATCTGTCTCTCTAGAGTTTTCAAGAAGTACGAAGATAAGCTAATGAGCCTAAGGTCTTTTGGGTCGCAATGAGAGGGTTTTCCCACCTTAGGTATAAACATAACCTTTACTTCAGTCCATTTGTTTGAAATATGACACAATTCCAGGTTACTTTTAAAAATCACTTCAAGCCAGGGAACCATAATTACTCGAACACATATTAACAATGTTCTTTGAAAGTCTAAAAATTGGTTAGAGTAAACAGAAAAGAACGAAGATAATTAGAATGAATAGATTCATATTTACCTAGCCGTAAGGCGTGAGGTCAAAATGACACAGACTGTTCAATTGTCCTTGGAAACTGGTTAATGTTTGTTCATACATAACTTCATAATCATAACTTTATAATAATTATAACGTTTAATGATAATCGATTTCCTCAAGATTAAGAGTACCACCACGTTTCTGATGTTATTGATTGCCTAAATCAAACTAGTAGCCACCATGAAACCGCGCCTAGGAAACACAGCCTTGAAAGCAGAGGTGGAAGCTTTTTCAAAATAAGCCAATTCCAAATTTGGCTTCAAATCGATGAAATGTTTGCAAGCTGCATTTAAAATTACATACATCATTTCATTTCCGCGACTTTGAAGTCATCAAACAAAAAAATGCCGGTTCGGTAACAGCATCAATGTTGACAAAAATTTTAAAAAGTTGACGAAATATGCATGGAACTACTTCAAACATGCATCTATCAGCCAATAGTCTGCTTTGTCGAGCATTCGCAAAGAATTTACAGTTGACATAAGAATATTACGTACACTGTTAAACCGTTTTCAGATAAAATAAAACATGTGCCATCTACTATTCGCAGATCCACGAAACCCCAATAATAACAATGTTTTCCACGGACTTAACATCCAGGTTGTAACTATACCCTACATACAGCAACAAATATTTGCCTTTGCCTGACTCCACTATATTTAATGCCATTTTTTCTTTTTATAATAAATGAAAAATTGGTTAATGAAGACGTATATATAATTAAACTTATGCTCGTTTTAATAAAAATATTTAAAAATTAACTTTTGAATAAATTAATAAAAACAAATAGTTTTTTATTTTTATAGTAGTATTAATTTTTTATTTATTTTTTCTTCATAAATTAGTGTTTTCATGTTTTTACAAAAATTTGGTTGTGGTTTTTGAAAAATTGGTCGTTGTAATATTATAGAGTAGCATTATTATTATTATTTATTAGGTTTTTATTATTTCGGTTCCTATATTGTAACGAGCAACTGTTGTATGCTCGTTCCCCTGGGACCAAAATTACTTATATGTTGTCCACACCGGTTTTGTTTTTTTATATTTAATTTATTTTGTATGTAAGTGTTGTTGTATACCTACTCATTTCCCCTACATTATTTTTTTTAACTGTGTAACGGGTTATAAGTAGGTATATAAAGTGTGTTTGTAAGTTAATCGTGATCAATTGAATCAGAAATTTTTCTCAGTAATTTTAAAAAAAATTTGAGAAAAAAAAATTTAAATGTATAAAAAAATTAAAACATTGTAATTAATAAAGTTTTGTGAAACATATAATTTGGATAATTTTGTAAAGTATTGTGCAATAAATTAAACACTTCGGAAAACAAAATGTATTCGTCTTACGAAAAACCATCACCAAGAATCGACATTATAGTGATGTCATTAAAAATTATAACTAGAAAAAGAAAACAAACTCAATTTCTTAGACCTGACCATAAAAAACGAAAATTCAAAACATACCTTCAAACTTTACAGAAAACCCACTCAAACGGATCACACAATACACAACCAATCACATCATCCATATCAACACAGGATATCAGCATACAACCATATGGTCAACAGATCAAATAACATACCCATGTACGAAACAGACTACAGAGAGGAACTTAACATCATAAAATACATAGCGCATAAAAACGGTTACAATTCCTCCATAATAGATCTAATAAACAAAAAACAAAAAGATAAAAACCGCCAACTTTCAACAACACTACAAAAGATCGACACTAATAGCGACAAAAAATACATCAGTGTAGAATATAACATAGCAACCCACAAAATACTTGAAAAATCATTTAGAAAATTCGGATACACCACCGCCTACAAAAATAATAATAAACTAGAACAAAAACTCAACAACAAAGACAAAAATCATGATATAAACACCGGTGTTTACAAAATAACATGCGACAATTGCCCCAAATTTTACATCGGCCAAACAGGTAGAAGTTTTTCCCAAAGATACAAAGAACACATCAACGACATAACAAAAAAAGACATAAAATAAAATTACGCACTACATATATAAAAAACGAAAACCACAAATATACTGACATTAAAACCAATTTAACTATTTTACACAAGATCAAAAAAGGACAAAAATTAGACAGACTAGAAGAACTAGAAATCTACAAAAACAAACACAATAGCAACTTATTAAACGATAACATCAACACTAAAACTAACAAAAAGATATGTTTGGATTAATTGTAGCAGACATTTCCATTGGATTGGTTTGTCTATTGATAATTTAGTTTAGCGCTTGTGTTCCGATCTTTGCCGTGGTATGTTTTTTTTTCTTAACTCCTTGTACACCACACATCCTCTATAGTTCGGTGTGATTTCCCCCACAATTACTGCATTTTCGAGCCTCTGGTTTGCTTTTATCTAGTTCACACTTGCTGGTGTCATGTAGATTGCCACATATTACACAAACAGCTGGTAGCTATAATTTCGCGAGTGTCAATATTCTTGACAGTTTTCAATATTCTTGGTGCAGTGTAACAGAATTACGTTTATGTGGTTCCTCCACTACTATTTTGCAATACATCTAATACCTGATATTATAGATCGCCTGTTTGCCTTTATCTTTTGACTTCAGGTTCTAACCCAACTTTAAACAGTGGTTGAGGTTTCCTCTCGCGGTTTATAATGTTAATTACATTTTTCACCTTGAAGTTCAACCTTGACAGCTTTTCACTGATTTTTTCAGGTTGCACAGTGGATACGATCCCTTTTATCACGACTGTGATTCCTTTTCGTCTTCAAACAATATGTGTAAAAGCTTTTTTTTATTTTGTTCTAGTGCGGCTACAATTTTTCTGTATCCGTCGATGTTTTTGGATTGAATCCTAGTTTCACTAATGTTACCAGGTTTAAAAAGAGCAACATAAAAATTTGTAGTTGCTTCAGCATTTAACATTGTCAATAATTGTTTTTTTTGTTGGCGCTTCTCTTAAATAGATTAGAGGAGATTTTCAGTTTGCACAATTTAATTTTTTTCGTCACTTGACATTGCATCGTTTTTATGACCCTGAAGTCGTTGCCCTTGAGCTATTTACATTAGCGTCCACTTTATTTTGATCATTTAAATTTTGTATTGACCGTGATCGTTGTTCGAGTGGAATCTTTTTCGGAGAAAATAGACCCATCGTCACATTTTACATATTATATAATAAAAAATGTAATTCACACCCGTAACTAAGTACGGTTTCCAAAAAATTAAAATAAATGAGTAAAAATTAACTAACGCTGCGCTTTTTATTATTATTTTTAAAAATGTATTTCTGTGCCCATCGATTTTACGTTTAAACTGCAGACGGTTTAAATCGAACAATCATTATTTTTTTTTTTTTTTGAGTATTTTTTTTAATTGATGACTATTTTTGATAATGAGGATTTGTCATAATGTGGATTTGCCACGAACACCGATTATTATAAATTCGAAATACCTTAAATAGTTGTAAACTATAACTTATTCGTTCAAAAAACATTTGAAATAAAGTTTCCATCGTCCATTTGTCTTTCTTAAAGCCGGTTGCAAAAACTCTCTTCGTTTTTCAAAATCAGCGGGAAAAATACCACGGACTGGGTGTATAATGGTACGAGCGAGATGACCGTATGAGTTTTTGTTTAGATATTTGTATGAGTATAAAAGCATACATTATTTATTATTTTCGTATTTTATTAGTCAAAAACAATTAAAGGCGGAAAGGTTTTAGTGATATTTAAATGAAAATCAAAGTTTATTCATTCATATAACGGACATTTATATAACGGACATTCATATAACTTTCTAATAACGGAATGGGTTACGTACATATAGGCACTTTCGATTGACATGAATAAACAAAATTAACTCAATCAACTGAAGTGATTTGACTGTTCGATTAGGACCTGTCAATTCAGTTAAAAAAAATTGAGCAACTGAATTAACTGAATGTGTATTTTGCTCGTGGAGTTAATTCACATAGGTTGTTGTTTTTTGGATTTTTTTGTTTCGCGTTCAATTTTTGAAAATTAGAATATATATATATATATATATATATATATATATATATATATATATATATATATATATATATATATATATATATATATATATATATATATATATATATATATATATATATATATATATATATATATATATATATATATATATATATATATATATATATATATATATATATATATATATATATATATATATATATATATATATATATATATATATATATATATTTATATACATAATGTATATTTTTTGTATTTTATAGCAAGTTCTAATGATTTTAATATATGCATGTATTTATTTTTTATTTTCATTCCCGCTGTAGTAAACAAAAGCCAAATTTTAAATGAATTTTTTTTTACATTTATCAGAAGTGATAAATACCGTTCAAACACTCAAATCACTTCAGTAGCTCAGTTATCAAAATAGCAACTGAATTATCTAAATAGTTACTCAATTTCAATTCTGTTGATTCATGTCAATCGAAAGTGACTATATTATACATACATAAAATCAAAGGTTGTTCTGATTCCTAAAAATAAAATACATTATTTTGGCTTAGGCTACCTAACTTTGGATTTACATCTAAAGCTAATTTTCTTTAACACACTACATTTTAGTAAATATTGAAAATTTAAATATTGAAGCATAATATGTATAAGACAAGATACTTTGAAGTGAAAATTAGTGATGAGTTTCCAATATTTCCAATATCACTTAAGATAATTGTGTCGGACGGGTAATTGTGGATGCGCGTCTTACTGAAGGCAACCATGCTTTGTTTATCCTACGTCCACTGCTAAACAGTAAATACCAAATTACAAAAAGCTGAAGTTGTACAAGGTGTTATTCAGACCCTTGTCATGCTTGGGTATGACAGTTGGACCTTGATGGAGGTGAATAAGAGATACCAATAGTACAATATTTTCTACTCAAACGTCAAATTTTCGTTAACGTTTATAATGGTAAAAGCAAAAGTCTACAAATATTGGTTGCGTTTAATTCACGAAAATGTTCGAAAACAATAGTAGGCGCTCAGATTGTTCATACGGTACGGGCCAGCAAAAGCTTGCAAAATCATTTATTAGTAATAAGGATACCTCAACGGCAGCAGTTTAACAAAAATGGAACTGTGGATGTCTTTTTTGAGCGATTGTAAACTGATTTAACAAATGTAGATTTTCTATATTTGCAAAGAAGACCACTCCAACTGAATATGCCATACATTATTAATGATTCTTCAAGTGTATGATGCAATTTAATACAATTTAATACAATTAAATAACACTTGGGAAACATGGATGAAGATTATAAAATGACTAAGCAGCCATTAAACGGTTTTTCTGACATTGTTGATGTGAGAGGTTCACTTCAACTGTGCGTCGTTATAAACCTAAATACTTAAACTTTTTAACAAACATTAACTCAAAACATTGCACAGTGTAGGGATTGCATGAATTGATGTGGTAATTTAAATTGTTGGAAATAGCTAAATTGTATGTGTTTTAAAAAAGAAAAGTTCGAAATTTTTCACTGGCAACAAGTCGACGACAATAAATCATATTGTTGAAAATTTCGTTGAAGATTCGACTGTATTTCAATAAAGCTATACTTTGAAGTATACGTCAATAGTAGCTTGACTTGAAAGATTAATCTCAAGGAACCTTAAGGGACACCACAAAATAGATTTCCTGGGTAAAACATGTTTTATTAATTTTCACAAATTGACTTCGATTTCGCAAGCAGCTAGTAAACCACTCGAAATTGTTTCCTCTTAATGCTATATGACTCAAAAATGCAAATGCGCTTCTCGTAGATTTTCAAGCTTTCAAATTGGTTATCATTCAAAAATGATATTTTATACCAAATGACCAAATGTCTTGTAATTATTTTGGTAGTTGTTCAATTATAGCGCCTCTCCTTTTTATATAAAGGAATTAACATTCAGGGGCGGTTCTGCCATAGGTTCTGCAAATGGTGCACTGCAACCGGGCGCAAAATAAATTATAATCTAAGAGGCGCTTAATTGAAACAAAATTATTGTATTAAATTATATTCAAAACTTATCATATTATCAAAATATCATATAATTTTTTGAATTTATTTAGTTCAACTGTAATAAATAAAATATTTAAAAAACAAAATTAATCTAAATATAGATCATATTAAATTACTGTTTAAACTCTTAATATGAAAAAAACAAATTAAAAATATTCATTCCATGAAGTAAATTTAAAAAATCTAATTTCATATAAAGTTTTTTCATATGAACACATACGTCACTCATTTGGTTTCAAAAAAATTTTTGAACCAAAATATTTTACTACATTCATATAAAAGAATAAATATTAAATGTTGTATAACAATGGGCCAATTTACATTATGTTGTAGTTGCATGTAGTAACTTCCTCGTTTTTCTCCTCTCTGCCTATAAACTTGTTGGAGTGGGGATATTTTTGTTGCATCTTTTTCAATCGTTTTTTTTAGTGATGAGCTTGTTGCAGGTTAAGGCGCAAGTATGTATGCGGATGTAAAATAGAAAAAATAATCTCATACTAACCAATCAAAGCAACACATATAAACCATGTGACTAGCTTCACCAATCAAATCACACGTATGCGGACAAAAATCTCCGTATTCCATTTAAAAAAAAAAGTTAAAACATTTTTATCTTCGATTTTACTTT
Organism: Tipula confusa; assembly: GCA_963556175.1. NCBI lineage: Eukaryota > Metazoa > Arthropoda > Insecta > Diptera > Tipulidae > Tipula > Tipula confusa. The sequence goes on along the minus strand of CAUVYK010000593.1, from coordinate 98,013 downwards.
GTTTTTATTTTCCTACGCAACATTATATCCGCAAACGTATGATTTGATTGGTGAAGCTAGTCACATGGTTTGTATGTGTTGATTTGATTGGTTAGTATGAGGATGTTTTTTACATTTTACATCCTCATACGTACTTGCGCCTTTAATGGTGTTTTTCCACGATGAAACATATTTTTTCTGCAGACAAACATTAAAATCTGCAGCAAAACCAAAACAGGAAAGATAGTGATAAATTACACTTGAGTGAGGAAGACAACAGTTTTTTTTTTTGTTTTTTTTATAGCTAATTTTTATAGTTTATGAATGTTGACGCCTTCCTTAAATAACCTAAAAAAATCACAAATTTATGTACACATCTCCAAAATAAATTGTGTTATTTATTTTTTTTTTATAAGATTGTCCTATTTTAATGATTATTTATTTTTAAATACGAAAAAATGATCCGATAATATTTTATAATTTTTTTTAAATCTATTGCGACACTATTATCAAAATATTTCAATAATATAAAAATTTTATTTAATTTTTTAACCTCAAAATTTTAGTTGTTAGCACACTGAAAATAAAAATAAAATGAATTTAGCTATAAAAAAAATAAACATAAATTTTATGTGTGTGTGCGAGAAATATTTTCTCGTCCAGACACAATTTTTATGTGCATGTATAGTTTTGCAGCATTTTTCAACCATAAAAAGTATTCCAATTTTATATTTTTTCGTTTTGCTGCCATAATTATGGCGACAGAACGAAAAAAATACAAAATAATTTTGTATGCACAGCGTGCAGCAAAAGTTGTCCGACTCACTCGTACAAAAGTTAAATTTATATTTTTATCTCACGTTTTTCGTGCATATAAAATATGTTTCATCGTGGAAAATACTCTTAAGAGTATTTTTCACGATGAAACATATTTTATATGCACGAAAAACGTGAGATAAAAATATAAATTTAACTTTTGTACGAGTGAGACGGACAACTTTTGCTGCACGCTGTGCATACAAAATTATTTTGTATTTTTTTCGTTCTGTCGCCATAATTATGGCAGCAAAACGAAAAAATATAAAATTGGAATACTTTTTATGGTTGAAAATTGCTGCAAAACAATACATGCACATAAAAATTGTGTTTGGACGAGAAAATATTTCTCGCACACACACATAAAATTTTTGTTTATTTTTTTATAGCTAAATTCATTTTATTTTTATTTTCAGTGTGGTAACAACTAAAATTTTGAGGTTAAAAAATTAAATAACATTTTGATATTATTGAAATATTTTGATAATAGTGTCGTAATAGATTTAAAAAAAATTATAAAATATTATCGGATCATTTTTTCGAATTTAAAAATAAATAATCATTAAAATAGGACAATCTCATAAAAAAAAAATAAATACCACAATTTATTTTGGAGATGTGCACATAAATTTGTGATTTTTTTAGGTTATATAGGGAAGGCGTCAACTTTCATAAACTATAAAATTTAGCTATAAAAAAAACAAAAAAAAAACTGTTGTCTTCGTCACTCAAGTGTAATTTAACACTATCTTTCCTGTTTTGGTTTTGCTGCAGATTTTAATGTTTGGCAGAAAAAATATGTTTCATCGTGGAAAAACGCACAAACAAAAATTATTATAAAAACGCACTAACACAGACGAATTTTTTTATTCAAAATTTGTCTTCATAGGATAAACATCAATTTAGTTGAAATTTTCGTGTTAAACAAATTGTGTTGTGATTTTTTTATTGTTGTAAAATTTTTTTTATCACAAAAAAATGGATCAAACCGAAAATTTTAAGTCAAAGACAAAAATATATTAAATCAAAGACAAATTACAAAATGATTATTTTACACACACATAAAATAACATATAAATGTATTTTAAGTTACAACAAGCAGTTGCAACAAAATGTAAATTCACGGCCATGTTGCAACAACTTGCAACTACAACATAGTGTAAATATGCCCAATAATTGTAATGTTTCTATGTATGAGTGGGATTTGGTTCACTTTATTTTTATGAACCTTATGAAACAAAACCGAAAAGGAACGATTTATTTTGTCCTAATTCCTATTCGAGGTTTTCTTATGTCCTAATTCCTATTCGTATTCCTATTAGAATTGGTTATATGTATATTTTATTTTGTTTACACAATTTTATGAACTAACACAATCAAGTGTATAACCTTAATAGAAATGTTCTTATTCTAATTGGACTTATTTTCGTTTTAATCTTTTTGAAATTTGCGTATAATACGTATATAATATTACGTATAATTTTTTTTTTTTTAACTTTTGTTAGAGTTAATAAGTTTTCTAGCTGAATTATTTTACTTTTTGAATTGTTTATGAGGTTTATGATTTATGACTCAGTGGGACGACACCTTAATAAAATAAAAGCATTCCAAATTCTACCTATTTTTGATTCTGCCGATTTTGTTTGGGGCGCCACTTTTTTAAATTGCACCAGGTGAAAAATAGTCTAGGGCCGGCCCTGTTAACATTGCCGTTTTTTAAACATCTGGAAGCACACAATCATATTTGTAGATCATAAACTAAAATTGAAGATCTTAGATCTAATTGACAATAACATTTTTTACATGTTTGAGTAGGTAGAAAATGACATTGCAGATCTCTAGATACAATGAAGAGTTTTAGACAACACTTCGTCTAGTCGTCTTGCAAATACAAAGAAACTCTAACAATAAAAACTCTTATTTTTTAAATAATCAAATTTAACAGGAACGTACTCGTCATTTGATATTGTTAAACTAATAATATGTTTTTACTTATAAAATGATTAGCTCATGAAAAAGTGTGTTGGTTTTCGATATTGGATGTTCTTTTCTAGCATATTCAGTGATGTCAGTTGTTTTGAAATCATACATAATTATGATACTTCAGGTTATAAAAATAATTTTATATTTAATTCTACATCTATGTATTCAAATTTACAAGGTAATAATCAAAATTTTATGTTTTTTTGTTGCTCCAGTTGACTTATTTTATGATTACGATTAGTTCAAAACTGAAAGAAACTTCACCTTAACCATATACAACATAGTGCAGTGAATTTTGCAAAAACTAGTTGCAAAGACTAGGAGATATCTATTTTTTGGATAACCACCGATACTACAGATTAACAATTAAACTATACATTTAAACAATTTATTGTATGATAGATATCGACTAGAAATTATTGTGTACTGTTTTCGGCTATGAAAAAATTATCTTACCTGCAGATACGATGACAACACAGGAAAGGAAGGGTGAACAAGTGGAGAGTGTATTGTGCTAGGGGCAGGTGTTACTGTCATACCTTGTGCCTATGAACCAAAAATAAAAACAAAAAATAAAATAATAAAATGAAAAATAAAATAAAAAAACTAACATATGGAAATAATTCTAAAAAATTCGAGTGGTTCAAGTTAAAGGATATTCCCAAAATATTATATTTAAAAAAAAAATAATTTTAAATACATATAAATTATAATATTCGTGCTATCACTTTTTGTTAATTACTAATGAGTTTTTAGTATAGATACAAATATAATATATTAACATTATAAAAACTTACCATTGGTCTATAACCAGCTCCTGTTGTAGCTGCCATTGGTTGAGGAGTCCATCCAGCAGAGCCAAGTTTAGCAGTGTTTTTAGGTGAATTCCATTGCACACTTCTAGGAAATAGTCACTATTAATTAATTAAAAAATATATATTTAAGGTCATTACTTACTTTACTTGGGCTGAGGCGCCCTTGTTTATTGTTAAATTTTCGGCAAGTGAAGCTAATGAACTGTCCAAATCACCGGTTAATACTTTGCCTGGTTGAGGTTGCACATGCGATTGTTTTGTTGTCTGACCTGCAGTTATACCAGTATTTATTTGATTTTGTGGTGAAACAGTCGGCCCTGGTTTGAGAACATCACCCAGCGCATCGAACCCTTTTTATGTTTTGTGTTTTATGAGTTTGTTAGTAATTTTAAGATCAATGCATATAATTAGGGTAATATTTATTTATAAAACAATGTATAACGACACAATGATTAATTAAAAAAGAAGAGAAAAAATGACAAATTAGTATTATAAATTTCAAAATGAAAATATTTATGTAAATAAAAGCATTAGAAAATGAGTTTTATAAATTAAGCGCTAAACAAATTATGTAGTTTGTATAATACATATTTGAATGTCACGTAAGATTATACAAATATTACCGAAACCAATTTAAAGTTAATAATTTGGTATCAGCATATAAAATTACTTTACGTAAAAATGCAATATACATACATATTTACAAACTAACAGCCTACATTCAAATAAGACAAAAACACCCTAAAAATCAATTTAATTCAATTATATACACCTCCGTGACCCATATTAGATGGATGACTTTCTAGTGATGTGAACAATTGTAAATTTTGTTCATTAACAGCTGTGTGTTGTTGTTGTTGATTTCCAGACACAGACTTTGCTGGCAAATTGTTCAATAAGTTTACAAACGATTGGCTTTGCGAGTCGTCATGATATAATTGAACCGGTGACGAAGTTGCTGATCCAACAGACGGTGGTGGTGGACGAGCAGGAGGTTTACGACTTCCCTCGGCATCAATTTTAAATATTTCAGAATCAGTAATTTGAGGTTTT
>CAUVYK010000593.1:51546-91546 GCA_963556175.1 Tipula confusa | reverse complement strand
TTGATGCCTTCTTCAGTGTGTGGCCAATCCATCTCCATTTTCGTCGCTTTATTTCGGTCTCAATGTCTGTCTGACATGTTGTTATGTGCAGATTGATGTTACTAATCGTGTTAGGCCAGAAGCACTTGAGTCGAAGGCATTTGTTTACGAATACCTGTAGCTTCTGTATGATTTTTCCTGTATGCTTCCATGTCTCACACCCATACAGTAGTACCGATTTCACACATGAGTTGAACATTTGTATCTTGGTCTTGCGCGACAGGACAGAAGTATTCCAGACTTTGTGTAACATGTTGAATGAATATCTGGCTTTATTTATACGTTTGTGTATGTCTTCTTCTGTTCCACCTGTTTTCGTTACTGTGCAACCAAGGTAAACGAATTCATTTACATCTTCAATTTGTATATTGTTGATGTGCATCGGTGTGGTTATATTTGTGTTGAGTCTCATCGCCTTGGTTTTCTTGATATTAATTTTGAGACCAACTTAATTAGCTAGATCTGATAGCTGTTGCACTTTCTGCTGCATGTCGGAGTGTTTGTGTGTGAGCAAGCATATGTCGTCTGCATAGTCCAAATCATTGAGTTTACCAGTTAACCCCCATTGAATGCCATTAGGGGACTTGTTATCTAGTTTCCGCATTACACTGTCTAATACGATTAGGAACAGCATTGGTGAGAGAACGCAACCTTGCCTTACTCCTCGAGTGTTGTAGTATGTTTCACTTTGTTTGCCTTTGTATTGGATTCGGTTTCCAGCATCCCGATACATTTCTTGTATGAGTTCAATTAATTTTTTTGGGATGCCCATTTCACAAAGTGTCTGCCATATTGCGTTCCTGTTTATCGTATCGAATGCGCGTTCGAAATCGACGAAGAGCATATACAATGGTGAATTCCATTCATTGGATTGCTCAGTGATGATACGGATTGTGTTGATGTGATCAGTGCAACTTCTTCCTGGTCTAAATCCAGCTTGTTCGTTTCTTAATTTTGCATTGATCGTAGGTGAGATTCTGTCAAGGATGATCATTGCGAGTATCTTTATTGTTGTGTTGAGGAGGGAGATACCTCGCCAGTTCCCATTCTCTTAGGTCACCTTTCTTGGGTATCATAGTTATCAAGCCTTCTTTCCATTTCAGTGGGATTCTCCCAGAATTCCAGATTTCTTGGATTATTGGTGTTAATAATCTTGCAGTTGTAGATGAATCTCCTTTGAATATTTCGGCGGTTATATTGTCTGTTCCAGCGGCCTTATTATTCTTCAGTCTATTAATGACATCTTTAACTTCCCGTTCCGTTGGTGGATGGGTGTTGCTAGTTTCGTTATTGATGTCAATTAATGACTGGAGATTTTCGGGGTCGGCGACGACGTCTTCTTCGAAATATTCCTTTCATCTCTTTAACTGTGCTTCATCTGTTGTTAGTACTTGACCATTAGCGTCCCTTATATGTGGTATATTTGTAATTTTACCAGTGACCTTTCTTACACACTGGTGTAGTGCTCGCATATTTTGGATTGCTGCTGCCTCTTCAGCAGCTTTGAGAATGCTTTCTGTATATTTTCTTCGACCATTCCTTGCCATTTTCTTTACTTGACGGGCTGTTTCCTCGTATCTACGTTTCACCTCTTCCGTGTTATGTTGGCACATTTGTAACTTAAATTGACGGCGTTCCTCAACTTTCTGCCATGTATCATCACTGATCCAAGGTTTCCGATTGTATTCTCTGTAGCCGAGTACGTCCGTGGCAGTCTTGATGTAGGCTTCTTTGGCTTGGTTCCATCTTTCTTCTATACGGGTGGCTTCAGACTGGAGATTGAGTTGGAGCGTTTCATTGAAAGTGTTTCTTGTTTCAATGTCTCTCAATCTATTTGTGTTAAATTTCCTCCTATTTGTCTTCGAATGTTTTACAGCTGCTGGCTTGATCTTGAATTGTGCTATTACCAGTTGATGATCGCTGTGTACATCTGCGCCCCTCATTGTTCTTACATCTTGTAGTGATGTGAGGAATTTCTTATTGATCATTACGTGATCTATCTGATTATTAGTTCTGCCATTCGGTGATGTCCATGTGTATTTATTAGTTACATCACTGCGTGACCCAATTTTATAGGTCGGTATGACTTTTGATGCTTTCCAAGCGTTAGAAAATCTGCCTTGTTTGAGACTCGAGTTAAATAACAGGCATAACGGAGCAGCAAATTCATCAGCACAACACTTTTAAGACACGTGTGAGCCACATGATCCATGACCCTTTGAAGCGTCCATGTTTAACAATGCCTCCATCATACCTAACTCGGAATAAACTATTTTTGAATAATCACCAGATACCATTGGAATATGTGTGTTGTCTTTAACAAAAACGCTTCCGACTAATGACAGAATTGGTCCGGTTTCCCGGTAGCCAGTATTTAAACTACTGTTAGCATAAGACAATCACAATTTTACTGAACTGCTCTGTCATCTCTTATCAGCAACTCCGCAGTGTGGCACCATTCATCTGTAATCTGCAAAGGTTCCCTGAAAATAATATCTATTAATGAACTAATTGCTCTTAGCCATAGGCTGCAATAAATTGAATTAATTTTCATCTGAAATTATAAATTATTAATTCTTATTATTTTAACATAATTATACAAATATATAATTAATGCAATTCATAAGCTGAATTGCAAATTCAAATTGCAATTTGAAGTAAATTGAATTAGTTTTCGCCTTAAAATTACAAATTTATTAATTCATCATAATTTCTATACACTTTATTTGACACAAAACTTTTAAATTAACACAAATTTTAAAATAATTGATTAAACATTACAAATCAATTGAATTAACCGTTTTATGACAAATACGTCCTAGAGTAACTGCCCAATTACCTGTTGATAAAAAATTATTTATGGAATCGCAGTCGACGTGCAAATAATCACAGATAGTACGATTTTTAATGAAGTTAAAATTATTAGAGCATTCGAAAGCAACATTTATTAAAACAGGGGTATGATACACATCTGTAATGTGGTCGCATAATTTAAGCTTAAAAGATCGAAACTTAAGGTGTCTTACTTTGGTACATGTTATTCCTTCTCGGAACAGGAATTAAATTTAAATCCAAAGTAAGAGCCAAGAATAATTTTATTTTTAGGAGTTGGTAGAATTTAAATAAAAAAAAACGATTTCATGTGCACTATAAATTAAAAATTATCGTAAAATCTAGATAGCGGTTAAAACCACTGTTTTTCTTTGTATGACAAAGCACTCCCCAGTATTAAAATTGACTGTCACCCATGTTTCAGTCAGAACTAATATCGTAATTACTAATTAGACTCCAAATTTCGAAAATAAAATTTTTTTGCTTTAGAACGCATGCCACTACAGTAAAAATAAAAAATCGATAAGCTATTGATAAAAACTTTTAAACTATTGATGTTATTTACAGAAGTAGATTTATTAGAATTTAAAACTTTAGGAAATAACAGATTTATTATTGATCTTAACGACGTTGCTGAATTAAAGCTAACCGTAGGACTAAAAAAAAATTTATTGAATTATATATGACTAGCGTTAATGAATTCATTGATCAATACACCGGGCTTAAGCATCTAGCATTCGGTTAAATTTGCTTTCAGGAACACCGATTTTAAAAGAAAGAAATTCCCGATCATCATAAATTATTAGACGAAAGAACGATTTTCGTCTAATAATTTATGTATTATAGCAATCAAATCAAAATGGTCATTGTATTTGTTCAATTAAATCAAAATGGTCATTGTATTTGTTGTAATTGCAAAAATAAGTTTTTTAAATTTAATTCTACATTGTTTGGTACAAAATTAACAAACTGGTTCCGATCGTTGATCTTAGCGACAGTTTAAATGTTTTTTGTTGCTAATAAGAACATCTTCAAAATTACGGCTGTTTCGGCGTTTAGTAGTATAATCGATAAATAGCTCGTGGTCGTTTGAAAAGCGTTGGTCAATATTGTCGATATGTTGTTCTCCATAGTATAAGTATATTTCCTTCTGAATATTGATTCCTGATCTTACTAATCTTGGTTTTTTACAAAAAAAAAAAAAAATTAGAAGTTATTCAAAAATGGTCTAAAATCGTTTTCTAAGTAAAAATTTGAAATAATATTTAAAGAAGAATTTATAACGCATTATTGCTGTCATGCGATTTATTTATAAAATATTCTTGTTTCAAAATTATAATATGATGGTCGTTCTGAAAAGAATGGTTAATAATTCAAAATTTATAAGAAAAATAAATAAATTCCACGTTAAAATCAATATCAAAATCAAAATTAAAAAGGAATCGAATGTAGCAATGCAATATAATATTTGTTGGGCACTTTATAATCAAAGCTGTTGTTTGTTGCAGATCGTGCTCCTCCTGAAATGATATGTTTAAAACTTTCTTAGCTACACTTTTAAAGAATGGCTGTCCGAACTTGTCTGTTTCTACACACACATAAATATTAACCACTACAATAAATATTAAGTGCAAATCTAATTTAACTACTCGATATGCGGTTTAAGCATAAACGTTCTATCGAGAGTAAGCGATGTGTCAATAGGGCAAGCAAACTTCACGCGATACAAATATTACATCCTGGGCTGGGATGTTGTAACATCACTATCGAAAGTGATGATCACATCACTAGTGATGAAAGTCGGTATGTTGTATCATTTTCGACAGATAATCGATAATTGTATATTGCAACACTTTTTTTTACTTGAAATGAAAGCTGTTTTTAAGACATTTCAATATTATTATTCTGATTAAATAAATAAATGAACAATTTTCATCATAAATAGTATGATAAATAATTGAAGCAAAATTAGTGAAGTCATTTTGTTTGTTTTATTGTTAATAAAAAGTTCCGTCATCATCAAAACCGCAAAATACATTTTTGAGAGTCGTATGCTAAGGGACAAATATTTATGACACCTAATACCACATATATATATAAACAAATTTCATATCAGAACTTTACTTTGTTTTATAATATACTTATAATATGTTTATAATATGTTTTTATAATATTATAAATTAATAATCAAGCTTATTCTTAATAAATTTCAAATTAAATTGTATTAATATTTGTTTTCCTTGAAGTCTAAACATATATATCACTCAGATTTTTGATGAGTGATGAAACATCGAAGTTTTCGCTTGTCGAAAGTGGTACAACATACCAAAAGTGATAATTTATCGAATATCGAAAATTGTGATGTTACAACATCCGACCTCTGCATTTTAGTTTTGCGATTTCTTCTTCCATTCTCCCCATCTTGATATAAGAGTATTTTCCACGATGAAACATATTTTATATGCACGAAAAACGTAAGATAAAAATACAAATTCAACTTTTGTACGAGTGAGACGGACAACTTTTGCTGCACGCTGTGCATACAAAATTATTTTGTATTTTTTTCGTTCTGTTGCCATAATTATGGCAGCAAAACGAAAAAATATAAAATTGGAATACTTTTTATGGTTGAAAATTGCTGCAAAACAATACATGCACATAAAAATTGTGTTTGGATGAGAAAATATTTCTCGCACACACACATAAAATTTTTGTTTATTTTTTTTATAGCTAAAGAGTATTTTCCACGATGAAACATATTTTATATGCACGAAAAACGTGAGATAAAAATATAAATTTAACTTTTGTACGAGTGAGACGGACAACTTTTGCTGCACGCTGTGCATACAAAATTATTTTGTATTTTTTTCGTTCTGTCGCCATAATTATGGCAGCAAAACGAAAAAATATAAAATTGGAATACTTTTTATGGTTGAAAATTGCTGCAAAACAATACATGCACATAAAAATTGTGTCTGGACGAGAAAATATTTCTGGCACACACACATAAAATTTTTGTTTATTTTTTTTATAGCTAAATTCATTTTATTTTTATTTTCGGTGTGCTAACAACTAAAATTTTGAGGTTAAAAAATTAAATAAAATTTTTATATTATTAAAATATTTTGATAATAGTGTCGTAATAGATTTAAAAAAAATTATAAAATATTGTCGGATCATTTTTTCGTATTTAAAAATAAATAATCATTAAAATAGGAGAATCTCATAAAAAAAAAAAATAAATACCACAATTTATTTTGGAGATGTGCACATAAATTTGTGATTTTTTTAGGTTATATAGGGAAGGCGTCAACTTTTATAAACTATAAAATTTAGCTATAAAAAAAAACAAAAAAAAACTGTTGTCTTCGTCACTCAAGTGTAATTTAACACTATCTTTCCTGTTTTGGTTTTGCTGCAGATTTTAATGTTTGGCTGCAGAAAAAATATGTTTCATCGTGGAAAAACACCATAATTCATTTTATTTTTATTTTCAGTGTGCTAACAACTAAAATTTTGAGGTTAAAAAATTAAATAAAATTTTTATATTATTGAAATATTGTCGTAATAGATTTAAAAAAAATTATAAAATATTATCGGATCATTTTTTTCGTATTTAAAAATAAATAATCATTAAAATAGGACAATCTCATAAAAAAAAAAAATAACACAATTTATTTTGGAGATGTGTACATAAATTTGTGATTTTTTTAGGTTATTTAGGGAAGGCGTCAACATTCATAAACTATAAAATTTAGCTATAAAAAAAAACAAAAAAAAACTGTTGTCTTCGTCACTCAAGTGTAATTTAACACTATCTTTCCTGTTTTGGTTTTGCTGCAGATTTTAATGTTTGGCTGCAGAAAAAATATGTTTCATCGTGGAAAAACACCAATACCTATTTCAAAGTCAATATTGAAAACACGTGTAAAGGGAAAACGAAAGTAACGCACGTGGTGCAAATTAAATAAATTTGAAATTAATTAATATTGATTAAAAGTTAAATTAATTAAATGTAAAAGAATTAATTTTTCTAAAAATTAAATTAATAAAATTTAATGAAATTAATATTGAGAATATAACATCATAATAAAGAAAATAAATTTATGAATTAATAAATGGTATTACTTTACAGAGTGGTACCAAGTGTTACCAAATGAAAACGCTGTAATTTTTTTAAATTTGATTATTTTTTATTGAAATTTCGTGGAATATGTTGAAAACATATTACATTTTATGAAAAACATGTTACTGCTCGATATGACCTCCTTTGGCTCTGATTATTTGATTCAGTCTTCCATAGAAAGCATTGCATGCTGACCGAACGTGGGCTTGCGGAATTTTATTCCATTCTCGAACAAGAGCTGACTTCAATGCATCAACATTTTCGTATTTTTTACAGGACACCTTACTCTCCAAAATGGACCATATAGAGAAACCCATGGGATTCAAGTCTGGTGAATATGGTGGCCATTCTTTCGACAAAATCAGCCGCGGATGCAATTTTGTAAAAATTGATGTGTCGCTCGAGCTTTGTGTGACGGTGCCGAGTCCTGTTGGAATGTCGAACGGTTCGTACCAAAGTGTATACGTGCCCAAGGTAGAAAAGCATCGTTTAGGATCTTTTGGCGGTACACCTCTTGGTTTACCTTGACTACATGTTCGATGAAAACCAAAGGAGTGCGTCCATCTGCAGTAACTGCAGCCCAAACTATAACATAAGCTGGTGATTGCTTGCGCATGGCTACTCTTGTGTCCAAACTATCGTTGGACTTGTGCTCTAACCAAACACGATCATTTTGTTTATTCACAAACTGTTGAATGGTGAAAATTTTCTCATCAGAAAAGACAATTTTTGGAATCTCATCACGTTCGGCCAAGGCCTTCAATGCTCGTGTTCAAGCCTAACTTTTTTTTGTGGCTCCGTAAGATCTTGAACTTTTTGTATCTTGTAGGGCTTCAAGTGAAGTTCATTTTTCAATATGGTTTGAATGCAGTATCGTGAAACATGTAGACGTGCGGCTAATTGATTGGCACTTTGAAGAGGATTTCGTTGGATTCGTTTCTTCACCTTTCGTATCATTTCTTTTGATGTTGCTGTCTTTTTAGGACCACCTCTGTTGCGTTTAGCGATGCTACCAGTTTTGTTGTATCGAGTTATGATTCGATACACAAACATTTTATTCGCATTCAAATGCTGGAGCTGACGAACTATTGCTGTTTGTGAATTTCCACCCAAATACAGTGCAATTACACTATTACGTTTGAATTCCATTACGATTTTTTTATTAATATATTAATTTAGAACAATTATTTGTTGACCACATGTAAACAACTAACCAAACTTCAATCTGTCAAAAAATTGACGCGCGAAAATGACAACTACACAAATGACAGCAGAGTGAAGTCAGTAACATTTGGTCTCAGCCACCCTGTAATAACGAGTCAATAACATACAGTGGCGGATCCCACAAAATACCCTATGCAAAAAGAAAAATTCCAATTATCATTGACAATTTTTGACTGCTTTATTAAGTTTGTTTCGATTGAAAAATGTAAAACAAAAAATAAATTTATTGAGGAGTAAATTTTAGCATTGATTTAGGAGTGAAAGTTTCAACAAATTTGGTAACTATTTGGAATAACGGCTTTCTTTAAGTTTTGTCAGTTTTTATTTTTAATTGCATCTATTTTTATGTTTTATGTTCCAAATTCTTTTTCATCAACTGACAGGTTTTCAATAAAAATTGTGTGGTAACACTGATCGAAATTGAAAATATTCCCGATTTCACTTGTTTAAATAAATATTGCATGCTATATTTTTTAGATAACAGGTCCCAAGTATTTTTGAATTTAAATATTTAACAATATTTCGTAATATATCCATAACTCAGTTGTGGGTTTACCTTTGTGTGAGTTATGTATTATTATAAGAAAGCATATGCTACCGTGTCACAATTATTAGGAACTCACAGAACCCAACTATATTCAAATTATATACTTGTATGTGTGTAAAATAAATTTTGCGGAAATATTTTTAATGTGTGTGTGTGTGTGTGTAAATATCAAGCTCAATATTTGGCGGAAAATTCCTTTATTAATTTCATTTACTTCATAAATGAAACAAAATTTATATTTTTATTTTAATAACCAAATATTTTTTTAGTGTTTACATTAAAGATATTAAAACTATTATTATATCTATTATACGTCTATTGTTTACACATTGTACATGTCGTTATCACAGGAAATTCTGATTGACAGTTTAATTCTTAAAACTAGTTATTATATAAAAATATATGTATATATATATATATATATATATATATATATATATATATATATATATATATATATATATATATATAAATATGTATATATATATATATATATATATATATATATATATATATATATATATATATATATATATATATATATATTATATTGTTTGGTTGTTTTCCAAATCACTTCAAATCAATTTCATAACATAATTTAGAAATTTAAAATTTTAATTAAAAATATTAAACATAAATATTTCAAATACCACAGGAAACTGTGATTGCCATTTAATTCTTAAATCTAGTTATTATTTAAAAACTCTAGTTTTCTATTGAGGTGCAACCTCTTACCCTCCGTTCTTGTCGACTTCATATATTTGTTAAATACCTAAAAGAAATACAAAACAACAACAAAATTAAAATATAAATATTCAATCTATGTTAAGCGTTGTTGAATAATTGTTGGACCTAGGGCGCGCGCACGAATTAATTAAAATTTATTTTTAAAAATTGGATTTTGAAATCTTAGACTGAAAACCAAGATTTTGATAACCAAGATTATGAAAAATAAATCTTGAGTTGTGAGACTAGTGACAACCATTTTTTGTCTAAGTATTGCACTTCATGGCTTTTTACTAGAGAATAAAAAGAATAAAGAATAATTTTGACCTTCTAACTATATATAAACACCTTCATGGCAGTGCACTTTTTCTTCTGTGGACGTTTAGCATGAATTGTATAACATTGTGGTTGGTTTTGGCTGAGCAGTGAGCATAATAAAGAGCAGTGAGCGTAAAGTCACCCACCATATTATTGCGCAACAGTTCTTAGAATAAATTTTTGGGTTTACTTCACATACATTAATACATAGATAGGTTCTGTTGTCCATTATACAAATTATTATCCATTTTGTACCCAGATTTTAATAGAAATTTTATATTTAAATGAAATTATTTCTTATAATTTTATTTTATATTTTTTCTAGAATCAACTTTTAAATGCTATAGAAGATGACGACACTGACAAATTGGTTTCTCTAAATATTCACGCAACCGAAACCGCAACACTTCGGGATTATAATGACAATACTAAAGTCAAATGTTTTTTATTTACAAGTTCGGATGAAAATTTAACAACGAATTCCGAAAATGAATTCATAAAAAAACTTAATTGCTACAAGTCTAGTAAAATAAATGTTTTATCGATATTTGGCAAAATCGGGGATGGTAAAAGTCACACGTTAAACAATATTATATTTAACGGTGAAGAAATATTTCAGACATCATCGGAACAGGAATCCTGCACTAAAGGTGTACATGTGGCATACAATAGTGAATTAGGTTTATTATGTGTTGATACCGAAGGCATGCCAGATAGTTCAGGAAATGAAAATAAAAAAACGCGGTTATTATGGAAAATATTGGCTGTGTCAGATATAATAATATTTCGTACAAGATCAGAAAAATTACAAGATGACATGTTTTTATTCCTTGGTAACGCTTCGAAGGCATATGATAAACATTTTAAAATAAATTTAAAGGTTGAACAACAAAATTTAAATTCAAATGGACCTATAGTTATTATTTACCATGAAACGATAAACACTAGTATTTTATCACAAAGTATTATGCCCTGAAATAGTTTATTCCAAACGAAATTAATATAACTTTATATACATTTTAGCTTCCGAAGAAACTGCAGAAGAAAAAATTAACAAACTATTTCACGAAAAGAAATTAAATTTGAGTGCGTTTCGTTCATTAAAATATTTAGGAGTTCAAACGAAATGCCCACCAACAGATTATAAAATTTTAAAAGATCAAATACATTATGAACTAGAATTTTTAAATACGCTCAGTTCAGCACAAAGAACTGTAGGAGATTTTTTTAATAGTTTTAAAAAATTGAATAGTATATTTTACAATGAAACTAATTTTGTTTGCCCGCCATATTCAACTAAAATACTAGAATGTAATATTGAATGTGAAATATGTCATGCAAGGTGTAGAAAATCATTGAATCATGAAGGTGAAGCTCACAGTAGTGCAATATCTTGTGCATTTGATGCAAAATTCGATAATCAAATAAAATTATGTAAAAAATGTTTTGACAATGGTTGTGAGAGTATTATATCATCAAATTTTCACAATAGTTCGGGAACCCGAGATACAGATGGATCATCTTTATCTTGGCTTTCGAATTTTACACTTAATTTTTATGAATCAACAATTTATTGTCGAAATTGTGGTGAAATTGCGTCTAAGTCAAATTGGTTTTCAACTAAATCATCTTTGGAAAATGTTGTGCAAATTAAAATGATCCATGTGTGGCCAGGTGGTGATATATTAGAAAAGCCGCCGACGCACTCTGGCCAGAAAGTTATAGATGGTATAACATCTATTCGAGAAACCGTTACCAATTATGCTATTGAACCAACAAAATTTGTATCTAAATGGGTTATAAATAAAGTAAATCCAAGTTATTGGCGAAATGACGAAGAAATAGTAAACTGCCATGCATGCAGAAAGTTATTTAGTTCCAATGGAATATCTAAACATCATTGTCGTAAATGTGGGGAAGGATTTTGTAATAGTTGTTCGAAAAACAGAGCACCTGTACCGGAATATGGGTTTCGATTGCCATCACGCGTTTGTAACAAATGTTATACATTTTTAATAGATGAAAATAATGGTAAGTTCATTTATATTGTTTCGAGTATTTTTTTATTATATTTATTTCAAAATATATTCTTTTAAATCATCTTTTTATGAAAAATAAAACTTTTTTTTTGTTGGCTCATATATTAACTACATAATTATCGATAAGATGTTTCATGATAGTTCTAGATTTTAGAACATATTTTTGAATTTGGCGTTGATATTCATTTTTTTGAATTTTGGCAATGACATTCAAATAGGGATTTAAATAGATCACGGGAATGTGATCTACCTGCAAAATTTTAGAAGCTTAATATATTTTTTTTATTTTTATTACAATCTAGTCTCATGGACTAATTAATGAGCAATTTGTTTCTGACTTAATTTACTAAGATAAGTATATCTATGACCCCACCCATTGGCGTTTCACAGTTTCTGGTAAGTTGTTGCTTATCGTTATTGTGGATCTAAATCAGCAATCCGCCGTTTGTATTATCAATTAAACCAGTTCAAAGGGTTTGGTTGTTTTCAGTCTGCGTATAATATTGGTGTTGGTTAACAGCTGAATTGTCTCTATATTCACATGTTGCTGGAGTCTTTTTTCGTGTTTCCTTGCATTTTTTTTTAATTTAAATTGAAACGGGGTCCACTTTAAGGTCTCTTTGTAGATCTCTATTCCTGACGTACCATGGTGCAACGACGATGTTCCTTAGTACCCTGTTCTGAAACCTTTGAATGATATTGACGTTGCTGGGTTTTGTACATCCCCAAAGTTCAATACTATAAGTCCATATTGGTTTCAGTATTTGCTTATAAAGTAGCATCTTATTGTATGATGATAGAGAAGAGTGTCTGCCTATCAGCCAATGCATTTTTCTATATTTTAGTTTAAGTTCTTCATTTTTCTTTTTGACGTGGACCTTCCATCTAAGTTTAGCATCCAGGGTCATGCCTAGATACTGTGTTCGCATACGGTATTATTTCTCGATTTATTGAAACAGGTATATGATCAACTCGTTTGTTGGTAAAATTTATATGAACTGATTTAGTTTCATTTAGCTTAATTCGCCATCTTTTAGTCCATTTATATTCTTCGGAGATGATTGTAATTTTTATGTTGATTCTTCGTTGCTTTTTCCAACAACGTCATCGTAGCGTCATCAGCAAAAGTCGCCACTTTGTTGCTTTCTAATTCAGGTAGATCATACGTGTATAGTAAATATAAAATCGGTCCTAATACACTGCCCTGCGGTACACCTGCTTTTATTTCTTTTAATTCAGAATAAGTTTCAGCAAATTTAATTCTAAAGAATCTATCTTTCAAGTATGATTTCAGTATTTTAGCGAATTGCATTGGTAAGAGGCTTCTTAAAGTCCTTCATGCCAAACCTTGTCAAAAGCTTGCGCCACGTCTAAAAATATCGTGGAGCAGACATTTTTCTCCTCAAGTGCTTTCTCAATTATACTAATTATTTTGTGTACTTGTTGTATTGTTGAGTGTTGACGACGAAATTCGAACTGATGATTTGGGATTAAGTTATTCCTTTCGATTATCGGATTTAACCTTTTAATCAGTAGTTTCTCAAAGAGTTTAGACATAACTGGCAACAGCGAAATTGGTCTATAAGATGAAGTTTCGTATGGTGGTTTTCCAGGTTTTGATATCATTATTACTTCTGAAATTTTCCAAAAACTGGGCACAAATTTGATTCGAAATGCTTCATTGATAAGATAAGTAAGCTTAACTAGAGCCTTCCTTGGTAGTTCTTTTAAAATGTCTGTAGTAATAAGATCATAAGCAGGAGTTTTTTTCGAATTCATATTAAATTTTATCTCATGCATGATTTCTTTTGGTGAAGTCAATAAAATACTTTCCTTTTCAGATTCCACCGTTATTATTTGAGATTCTAAAATTTGATCATCATGTGGTTGGAATATTTTTTCGGGGTGCTCCGCAAAACATTGAACTTTATCTTCGTTATTTCGAGCCCATTTCCCCCCTTCTATTCTTATTGGAGGGTTCTGCATTGTTGGTCTTTTAATTTTTTTGGTTGCTTTTTAAAGTAAATAATCAGTCCTGCTATCATTAGTTAGTTTTAGACAGTTACTGATTGACTCATCTTTTACTTTTTGGATTTTCCTTCTTAACTGTTGAGTTAAATTGTTTAACTTAGTTTTATATTGAGGAGCTCTTGTTTGCTGCCATATTCTTCTCGCTCTTTTTTGTCTGCCAAGAGTTCTCTAATTTCTTTAGGGTAGTAGTTTCCTTTCATTTTATATTTAATTTTTTGGGTACTTTCCCAGGCTGATTGTTGTATATCATTAACACATTTTTGAATTTCGTTTTCTACTTGCTCCTCGCTTTTTAATGTGGAACCTTTAGGTTAATTTCTTCTTCTAAGGACTGCCTAAAGTATTCCCAACAAGTGCGTTTATTTATTAGACTTGGATTTCTTTCTTTTTGAATAATTTTTTCGCTTAATGACAAAAGTAAAGGATAATGGTCTGAGTTAAGGTCGTGACTTTCGCCTACTTGTATATATTTCAATGACATATTTTTGATTATAAATAAATCAATTAAGTCTGGTATTTTGTTTTGATCTGTAAGGCCAGTAGGTTGGTTTTCCAGTTGACAAGGTTTTACTCCCGCATTTTCTGACAGCTTTAAGCAGTTCTCTATCTTTAGTCGTTGTTAGCCTAGAACCCCAATGGACATTTTTTGCATTAAAATTTCCTCCAATGTTGTATCTTTTTCCTAGTTTACTGAAGAATTCGAGATAATCTTTTTCTTTTAGAGCGTGTTTCGGAGAGCATAAACACTAATATAATTATTTTTCGTTTTGACGTTAACAGCAGTTGCTTGTATTTCAACTGTTTCATATTTTAGCTCTTCGTAATGGTGGATATTATTTCTTATTATAACAACTCTACCTCCTTTAGCAGTGTTTTCTGGGTGATTGGTTTTATATACTTGATAATTTTTTAATTTAATATTTAATTGTCTAGTAAAGTGAGTTTCCGTTATACGGAACACACTGACATTGTGATGTCGATTTTTTCTGTTTCCAAGACCACCTGCAATTCTTGTTGATCTTGCATTAGTCCATTGGCATTCCAGCATATAATTCTAAGATCATTGGGCATTTTTCTGTTTAGGGATAGCTCCCTTAGCTCTATACTCAAGTGTGTGTAATCGCTCATCAAACGTATTATTTTTAGTTAATATCAATTTCAGAGTTTGACTAATATCCTCACTTTGGGTAGTTTCTCTTTGATTTTTACTCCTTAATATTTCAGCGTAAATCAAATTGCTCATTTCTTCCCGAGGAATTTCCGATACTTTTCGTCATATTATTTTCATATGTTTTTTCGAATGGTTGGTTTTCTACTTAAATTTTTTTCATTCATTCTTTTTAAACTTGATGCTTTGCAATTCAATAGCAACACTGCATCCTCTATAGTTAGCGGGATGATTTTCTCCACAGTGAACGCATTTGGCCTGCCTATTTTTTGGTAGTACATAATCTCTTGTATGATGTTTTACGATACATTTGACATATCTTAGTTCCGTATTGCTGTACTTTTGTGTATGTCCATAGGCTTGGCTTTGATGGCATTGTGGTGTAAGCTTTGATCTTCTTAAAGTCTGCGTATAATCACTCTGCATCCTAAGATGTACTTAATTTGATATATTTTTTCGATTATCTCATCGGCATCGAAGGTCAATATAAACATATTAAGAGGTGTTTTATTCCGTTTTTTTAGTTGAATTAAGTTATCAATTATATTTTCTATTTTCATGCGAAATTAAGGTTTTTAGCCATCACTCTGATTGATATAGTTTATTTGTCTTCAAACGTGTGCCAATAGTGCTCTTCTTCATTGAGCATTTTTGTTATTGTCGGTAACTTTCAAGTTTATTTTGATGTTGTCTCCATTCATCACCTTTGCATTAAACTGAACTGTTGCAGTTATTGTTTTTATTTTTTCATATAGTAAGTCATAATCTTTGATTTCATTTATTACTATTGGTGGAGGTTGAGCTAGTTTTTGTGGCTTTTTTGTTACAACCTTTGGGACATTCAGTTGTAATTGAGGCGGAGATGGGGTATTATATCGTTTCCTTTTGTTCCTTCGATTTATAACTCTTCCAAACTCCGTTTCCCTTGCTAGTTCTTCTTCATCTGTATGGTACTCTTGCACGGTTGTTGTATTATATTAGTCTTTTGGTTATTGACTTCGTTTGATTTAAGAGTACTAACTTCGTTTTCTAGAACTTTTATTTGCTCCTGCATCCATGTAATTGTTTGATTCAGTTGCTTGTTTATATTTGTGGAATCGACCAACTATTGGCTTTGCACAATTCACTGTACAGTTTTTTCTCAGTTAAAGAACGATTGAAGTTCTCTTGCAACAGTTCGTTTTTCGGGTTTTCCTTATTTTTCAGGACGGTTTGCTCCTTTTGTTGCACTAATTTGATGTTGCCTTCCAAAAAGGGGCTAGTGACTTTTGTATGAGATCGAGTTGACTCCTTTGGAATAGATATGAAATATACTTTTCTTTTGTACTCAGTATTATTATTTTTCCCTAACATAATTTACACTAATATAAATCCAATTTTTCTTCATAGTTTTCATTCCCACTAATATTTTAACAAATCTAGAATTTGTACGTATTGGATGAATTCGGCTTTTATTACAGAAGGTTTTGAATGTTACTAACACCACATCAAATCGAGAATTTTATTTAATTTTTTTATATTTCGGCGTGTGCTACACGATGGATTTGGTCAAAACTAACACTATGTAAATTACAAGCCATAAAGGCGCTGGCTAATACACTAATATTATTAAATAATTTAACTACTATTTCTTTTATCTTTAGTATTCGTTCATTTTTATTGTTTTTACGAATCCATGTATATAACAATATTATACAAATTTAATAGTCTTTTGGTTGCGTATTCACCGCTCTTTCATGGCTTGTATATACAAGAGTATTGGTTTAGGTTTGGCTTTTATTGTAGAAGGTTTTAATACAAGCCATGAAATTGCGATACATTCGCAACAAAAAAAAACTACTAAATTTGTATAATTTTGTTATATATATATATATATATATATATATATATATATATATATATATATATATATATATATATATATATAACAAAATTATACATATTAAAATTATAGGCGTTCATGGCTTGTAAATGTTATACACAATAGTGTTGGTTCTGGTACTGTTCATATCTGCTCAATTGCAAAATTGTTCATATGCTTGAAGAGTATATCAATGTTGCACCTACAAAAAAAGACAATAGGATTTAAAAATGTAAATTCTAGATTACATTTTGTTATCGTCAAATTTTTATTTGAAAGTATATGCTAATTAGATATCCAATTTATCTAGTTATAGCTTACAACTGATATAACTTCAAATAATGAAAGTTTTAATATATAATTTCAAGTTTTTATAAAAATAGTTATGCTCTGAAGAACCTTAAACATGTGTTTCATATTATTTCGCATCAAAAAGAACATTTTTATTATAAATTATTTAATGAATTTTATCTCAGCGGAACCTAGTTTTAATTTAAATTAAAAGAAAAAGATAATTTCAAATTTAATAGAAAAGACAAATTTTATTTAATTTTTATTCATTTCGACGTTTCGATTTGAATTTCAAATAATTTTCAAAGAATAACTAAAAGCAATTATAGAAAACAACAATTATGAAAATTGATAATACTGAAATTGACTAAAACTAACAAAAATATTATGTAATTATATAATAAAATAAAATTAGAACTATTATCACATTTAAACAAACTAAATTTTGGGCTAAGACGACTGTGGTCCAATTCTCGACTTATTTAAGATTGCGGCATAAAATAAGTCATTTACCAGTCCAATTCATACCGAGACTTATTTAAACATAACCTTGCATTTAAGTTATTGACAGTTTTTAGTTTTTATTACATTATTGTGTTATTGCATAATTCTTTAAGTCGGAATTGCGAGAAAATAATTTTAATATTGTGGGCATAACGATGAATGATCTTGACTCCTATGAAATCCCATTATAGAAGCCGATAAACCGTATCAAAATATTGCCGATACATTCTGATGATCAAAATATTGCCGATAGATTTTGATGATTCTGATCAGAACACATTATACGATTATTTCGACGTTAACAAAAATAAAAAAAATATAATTATTTATATACATATTAATATAATAATTTAAATAAATGGTTTATTTAATTACATCATTCCAAGACTTTTATACACATGCGATTTTTTTAATGTAATTGTCCATAACACCAAATTTTTTATTACCACAATAAACATGTCAAACAAAAAAATCGTGAAGTATAATTTGTGTGGAAACTCTCCCAAATAAGTCAAGATAGTCTACATAGGCCGTGTTTTTTTTTGATATCGGAAAAATCGGAGAGATCAGAGAGATTATTTATCGGATATATCTGATAATTTTTTTCTCCGATTTTTATCTATCAGATCGAAAAAAATATTTTTTGTGTTATTTTTTAGTACCAAAAATAATAAATTATTTTATGAATTTCAGCATTAAACTAGAAATTAAAGTTAAAGTTTTAACCTAAATTAAAGTTTTATTTGTCACCTGATAGCTCAACATTAATCGGAGACGCCACTTTAGAATTTACTAAAAAATATAAAATAATCTGTACATTTTTTCAGAGTAAAAAGATCGTATCCGATAATTATCGGAGCGTAAAAAAAAACGACACAGAGAGATAATTTTTTTCTCGGATATTAAAAAAAAACGCATATCTGAAAATTTGACAGTAAATTTATCTCTCCGATTTCTCCGATATCAAAAAAAACAGACCCAATAAGTCTACTGGTGACTTATTGTAGACTTTCAAATTCCATGACTTTCATGCCCAATTTTCGACTTAAGAGTATTTTCCACGATGAAACATATTTTATATGCACGAAAAACGTGAGATAAAAATATAAATTTAACTTTTGTACGAGTGAGACGGACAACTTTTGCTGCACGCTGTGCATACAAAATTATTTTGTATTTTTTTCGTTCTGTTGCCATAATTATGGCAGCAAAACGAAACAATATAAAATTGGAATACTTTTTATGGTTGAAAATTGCTGCAAAACAATACATGCACATAAAAATTGTGTTTGGATGAGAAAATATTTCTCGCACACACACATAAAATTTTTGTTTATTTTTTTATAGCTAAATTCATTTTATTTTTATTTTCAGTGTGCTAACAACTAAAATTTTGAGGTTAAAAAATTAAATAAAATTTTTATATTATTGAAATATTTTGATAATAGTGTCGTAATAGATTTAAAAAAAATTATAAAATATTATCGGATCATTTTTTCGTATTTAAAAATAAATAATCATTAAAATATGGCAATCTCATAAAAAAAAATAAATAACACAATTTATTTTGGAGATGTGTACATAAATTTGTGATTTTTTTAGGTTATTTAGGGAAGGCGTCAACATTCATAAACTATAAAATTAAGCTATAAAAAAAACAAAAAAAAAACTGTTGTCTTCGTCACTCAAGTGTAATTTATCACTATCTTTCCTTTTTTGGTTTTGCTGCAGATTTTAATGTTTGGCTGCAGAAAAAATATGTTTCATCGTGGAAAAACACCATTATTTTATGTAGACTGACTTATTTTAAAATCTACAATAAGTCACTTCACCACCTTTCAGGCTTATTGTAGACTTGTCTTATTTGGGAGAGTTTTTACAAAAATGGTATTTCACGATTTTTCTGTTTGGAGATATTTAATACAAAAAATGAAAAATTTTATGTTATTATAATTAAACTAAATAAATGTGTGTAAACATCTTTGAATCATTGAAAACTGAGTTATGTGTTTAGCATAAACCATTTAAAGGCATTTTTAAACCATTTCGAATTGAAGTTTTGACTCGGATATATTGGCAATATTTTGATAAGATCATTAATTGTTATTCCTTCATTAAACAAATTACAGCGTATCCAGCTAGCACCTTCCAATTTCTAGTAATTTTGACTTGATAAAAACTAAACTAACAATAATTAACATGTTGGGTTATGTTCAAATAAGTTTTGGTATGAATTGGACGGCAAACGACTTATTTAATAACCCATCTTGAGTAAGTCAAATAAGTCGACTTATTTTAAATAAGCCGTGAATTG
The DNA here is from genome assembly GCA_963556175.1 of Tipula confusa. Lineage (NCBI taxonomy): Eukaryota > Metazoa > Arthropoda > Insecta > Diptera > Tipulidae > Tipula > Tipula confusa. The sequence continues at coordinate 71,526 of CAUVYK010000593.1, read as the reverse complement.
GACCACATTTCCAAAAAGGAAAAAAAATTATAAATATTAACTATGGCTTGTGAGTTTTGGCACTTGACTAAAATATATTTATGCAAAAGTGGCTAGGGAATCACAGTTGTAGTTTCAGGTAAAACAATAAAAAGGATCCAATAACCTCCGAAAAAAGAAAAATTTAATAATTTGTGTTTTTGTTTTTTAAATAATGTATTATTAGTTGTTTTTATGTGGATCATTTCTAGTATACTGCGTTTCAGGTAGTTAGGTTCTCTGTCTAAAATTTTTACTTTTTCAAAATTGGTGAAGTGTTTTAGTCGGAGGGAATGGTCAACTAATGCGTTATGTTTTGGATCTTTGATGTTTAATGGTGACTATACATGCGTTTCTTTAAATATTGTTTGGTTTTGGCCTATATAAATTTGGCTACAATTGATGTAAATGTCAATGGCAAATGTTTTGTTCTGAACATTATTATAAAATGCACGTGTTGCTTTAGAAAATACAATATGAAGGTAAAACAATATATCAGAAATTTTACAAGACTTATGAAATTAATTTTTTGAATTTAATAATAAGTAAAAGAGTAATATTTATTATCTTAAACTAAAAATTGTATGACGTTTTAATTTTTTTATACTATTTTATTATGACATGATGTTACCTCGACTTAGTATTTAACATTTAACATTTAAATTAAAAATAGTTTGTACACATTCATAGACAAAAATTCGAAAAAAAGCCTGATGCACAAATTCTAGTGTGTAAGTGATTTTGATGCAAAAGGACTATTGTTTTATACTAGTCCGTCTGCAAAGAGACTGATTGTTGCACGGTACTTCATAATTTAAATTTGATTGTAAAGTCTTTAAGTTTGAAGAAGGAATTTTTGTAGAGTGTTGAACGGTATGGCAACTAACTGTATAGTTTTAGGTTTGAGTAATAATTTCAAGGAATGGAATGTACGTTGTTTATAATATATGTATTGTTTAATTGTTGGTTCTTCTACTGATTCGACTGTTGGTTTAATGGGTGTCTTGTGATGTTTATTTTTACAGTTTTAATGACCTGATTTACCATTTGTGGTGGATAGTTATTATTATATAGTGTTTTTTTTTTAGTACGTCAACATTTTGTTTGTGAAATTCTGGAAATTTTGTTTGTGAAATTCTGGATCTGATAGTGATAAGATGTGATTTGCTAATTTTGGATATTGTTGCTAGATAAGAATTGTAATTAAGCTCCTGACCATGTACGGAGTACATGGTCAGGAGCTTAATTACCTTGTATTTATATGATACCGATTTGTAACTATAGTCGTTAATTATTGTTTCTGTGTATAAGGATGTCAACTTATCTCTTAAATCTAAAATTATCATTTTCTTTTAATTTAAATTAAAACTGGGTTTTGCCGAGAAGAAATTCATTAATAATTTACAACAAAAAAACCCAAGAATAACAATTAAATTCATATACAAAAATATTTAAAATTATTAAAATTTAAAGGTAATAAAATTTAAATCTTTTAAATTTAATTTATTACTGTAGATTGCAATATCATCTAAAATTGAAAATAATTGAGCCTTAAAAATACTATGACTCAGAGTTTGGCGATTAAGAGATTTTCATTTTATTATTATTTACTTCATTATATACTTTACTATATACTATGAATTTAGAGCAGAATGGACAATGCGAAATATAATTTTTTGTTTCGATTGTTATTGTAGTCAAATTCACTAACACATAGCCAAATAGTAGTCATAATATGTTTTATTTAACCAAGCTTCATGGCTTGTATAATTATACAATAGTGTTGGTTTTGGCTTGTATAATTATACAATAGTGTTGGTTTTGTCCAAAACCCTCTTTACTACAAGCCGTATTGTTTGCATACTTATGCTATACAAAAATATGTACTTTAATTGTATTGTAAGTAGAAAACCGTGTCGGGATATGATAACGAATACTGTGTAAAATAAATAAACAAGCAAATCAAATAATGCGCATGCGTTTACAATTTTTTTTATTAATTTTATATGGAGTTTTGATAGTTACTAATACATCTAAAGTATATATTTTCACTAATACATTTTAAAAATACATGATGATGTGTGTCAACGAAAGTTACAAGACGGCTTGTACAAAACCCTCTTTACTACAAGCCGTCTTGTAACCTTCGTTGACACATATTATCCTGTATTTTTAAAATGTATTAGTGAAAATATATACTTTAGATGTATTAGTAACTATCAACATTTCATGTAAAAAAAATAAAAAAAATTGTAAACGCATGCGCATTATTTAATTTAGTTGTTTATTCCTTTTACACAATATTCGCTATCATATCTCGACACGATTTTTTACTTACAATACAATCAAAGTATATATTTTTGTATGGCATGAGTATGCAAACAATACGGCTTGTAGTAAAGAGGGTTTTGCTCAACACAAAATTTATTACCTACACATGCAAACAAAAAACAACCGATTACTAATGAAGATAACTTTTACTGTTGTTTTTTTTTACATTGGTACTAAAATATAAAATTTCCTTTAGGAAATTTTATGGACAACCCTTTATTTATTTGAAAAATGTCATTATCATGTCTTTTTGTTGCGATTTAAATTTAAATAAAAGTTATTTATTTCTTTAAAACACTAATAGCCATTTATTTTTTATTAAACTTTAAACATTTTAGATTTGCAACCATTTACAATAAATTTTTATTAAAAAAATTAACGGTAAAATTCAAATATTTAAATTTATAATTCTAAGTGTACGTTTCCACCAAAAAGTTGGTTGTTTTTTTTACATCGCACCTCACACAGATAGTACACATTCTCAAAAAAATTGCGTCTCAACACAAAATTTATTAACCTACACATGCAAACAAAAAACAACCGATTTGTAGAAAAAACAACCGATTTGTACTAATGAAGAGAACTTTTGCTGTTGTTTTTTTTACAATGGTACTAAAATATAAAATTTCCTCTAGGAAATTTTATGTACAACCCTTCATTTATTTGAAAAATGTCGTTATCGTGTATTTTTTTTGCGATTCAAATTTAAATAAAAGTTATTTATTTGTTTAAAACACTAAAAGCCATTTATTGTTTATTAAACGTTAAAATCAACGTTAAAATTCAATTCTGTATTAGAGTTATAAAATTCAAACATTTAAATTTATAACTCTAATACATAGAATTTCAATACACATACATAAAAAAAATTAAAATATTTCCCTTTGTAAAAAAAACAACTGATTTTTTGGTCGAAACCAAGAGTACAAAAAATAAAGTATTCTAAATTGTACTTAAGCGATTATTTTCTCGAAGCGACTCCGAAGTGACATGAAAATTTGATTTTACTTTTACTTTTAACGGTTTTGTCTTTTAAGGCATTGCTACATATAGATGTAATTACGCACGATTCGTGCGTAAATTTAGTTTACCTAGCCACATACAAAAAAAATATACGAACGATTTTTACAACAATGTTGATGTTTTTTGTTTTGCTCTGACTCATGTTATATTTTTCCGCCATTTCAATTAAAAGTGTCATATCTAAATGGACCGATACTATTTATTTATTATTTTATATATATATATATATATATATATATATATATATATATATATATATATATATATATATATATATATATATATATATATATATATATCGAACTATCAACGAATTGAGGTTAAATCAGAACGATAAATAAACTCGTAGGAAATTTTTGGGTGACTACGAAAATCGTTTAAAAACATATGCGTTCGGTCACGTTAAAAATTATACCATTAAAATGAAAAATCATTCCTAGGCACGACACAATTTAAAAAATCCTATTTTTCAATTAAATTTGTTTAATTAATATAATTTTGTTACTTTAGATATTAGTTTGAGTTGTTTTACATTATTTATCATTAATTTAAATTAAAAATATGCAGTCATTTATTGAAAAATATAAAATCCTTTTTTAGAAAATTACGCACGATTTTGTATCGCTTTTAAGAACGTCTGAGTACGTCAATTATATCTCAAGTATAATGCATAATATTATTATATTTATTGGAAATTTTACAACAACAAAAGCATGCATGTTGGTTTGATAATAAAATAAGGGAAAATTTTTCATTCTAATTCCTTTTCCAGTGCCCAATAAAATATGCTAAATATAAAAAAGTGAAAACTACTAAAAACAATCTTTTTTGTTTATTTCTCTAAAACTACGAAATATGCATAGTGCCATTTGTATAATTTAAAAGCCTTTAAAGAGCATTCTGACAAAAATAGAGGAAGCGAAATGACTATTGGAACATCATGGATTGGAATATTTTTTTTATAAAACTAATCGTATCTTATTTGATTTTAAAGATTATTTATTATTTGTGTTTTTGATTTATATGTTCAATTTTATCGAAACATTTCAGTTGAAACATTTCAATAAAGCACTTAATTGATTTATTTTAAAACTATTCGTTAAATTATGTTAAATAAAAAAATTAAATAATTTGGAATTATTTTGCTGACATTTCATTTCACTTAAAAATAGGGAACTTAATAAATGCTAGTTTATCTAACTACTAAACATATTTAAGAAGAACTACAAAATTATTTAAAAAATGTATTTACAATTAATGAAATTTAAAATAAAACAAAAACAGCCTTCCAGAAGTAGAACCTACCTATCCAAATAATTTTATATTGCTAACGAGAGATTAGATAAGCGCGTCTAGTGTTTTTTTTCAAGATTTCCTGTATTAAGCCTAGTTCGACAACGTGCACACACAATTCGTAACAAGTGGTACAAAATGTCTCGTAAGAGAGGCAGTAAGTGCTATTTACGGCCTCTATACCATACTAGTTAGTTATTTAAATAAAAAACTCTGTTGCTTCTGTAAATAAAATTGCAATTATAATAAAATAAAATACTAATTTCAGATAATTGCGCATCAGCAGCAAAAGGCACGGATACTTTAGTAAGGCGATACAGTGAAGCTGTGGTTAGTGCGCTCAAGCCTGCTGGATGGGTCTATGAACAATCTTTAAGTATGTTTTATGTTAATTTTTTTACGGAATTTATATAATTTAGTAATACGATTTTTATCATTTCAGATTATATTAAATATAAAACAAAACCAGAATATTGGGTGTCTGATGAAAATTCTCCAAACTGTTCGATATGTTTTTTAATATTCGGAACAAACGATGAACAATTACAAAATACATCTGTTAATAATCGCATTGACGTTGATCGTCACCATTGCCGTAAATGTGGTAAAGCGGTGTGCAATAACTGTAGCAATCATCGTTATCCAGTTCCTGAACTAGGGTGGAACTATGACGTGCGAATATGCGATGAATGTTTTAAACATTTAAACAACTAAAAGGCACTAAGTATAATTTGTAAAGTTTATAAATATGGTGATAATATATTTGAATTATGACAAAAATTCATTTTGTTTTTTTTTTTTTTAATTTGCTTGAACGATACGGTTGTGAAGTTTTCCACAAATAACAAAAACTGTATGTGTATTGGTAATTTATTTTTACAGTAGACTAAAAAATTGTTATGATAAAATTGTTATGATACTATGATAATAAGGTAACTCGAACTATCTTTAGAAAAAAAATTATAATCTAATTAAATCTTAAAAATTTATTATTCGTATTATTCTTAACTACAGCTAAAATAAATTCACTTCAACAATAAAAAAAGTAATAATTCGAATGACTTTCAGTAAAAGAAAAAATATGTATGTAAATAAATACATCAAAGGTTCACTGTATCAAAGATTGGCCAATTCACAGAGGTTTCTCAAGTAAGTAGCATACATGGATAGTTAGATGATGACTTGTTCTACAAAATAAAAGTAGTCCGATCTCCATACGATGGGGTTAACTCTTTTGTGGATGATTTGGTAACTTAGACTTATCAAGAAAATTTGAATAATTGATGCGTTCACTGTATCAAAGATTGGCCAATTCACAGAGGTTTCTCAAGTAAGTGGCATACATAGATAGTTAGATGATGACTTGTTCTACAAAATAAAAGTAGTCCGATCTCCATACGATGGGGTTAACCCTTTTGTGGATGACTTGGTAACTAAGAATTTATCAAGAAAATTTTACATAATTGACGCGTTCACTGTATCGAAGATTGGCCAATTTACAGAGGTTTCTCAAGTAAGTGGCATACACGGATAGTTAGATGATGACTTGTTCTACAAAATAAAAGTAGTCCGATCTCCATACGATGGGGTTAACCCTTTTGTGGATGATTTGGTAACTTAGACTTATCAAGAAAATTTGAATAATTGATGCGTTCACTGTATCAAAGATTGGCCAATTCACAGAAGTTTCTCAAGTAAGTGGCATACATAGATAGTTAGATGATGACTTGTTCTACAAAATAAAAACAGTCCTATCTCCATACGATGGGGTTAACCATTTTGTGGATGACTTGGTAACTTAGACTTATCAAGAAAATTTGAATAATTGACGCGTTCACTGTATCAAAGATTGGCCAATTCACAGAGGTTTCTCAAGTAAGTGGCATACATGGATAGTTAGATGATAACTTGTTCTACAAAATAAAAGTAGTCCGATCTCCATACGATGGGGTTAACCATTTTGTGGATGACTTGGTAACTTAGACTTATCAAGAAAATTTGAATAATTGTTGCGTTCACTGTATCAAAGATTGGCCAATTCACAGAGGTTTCTCAAGTAAGTGGCATACATGGATAGTTAGATGATAACTTGTTCTACAAAATAAAAATAGTCCGATCTCCATACGATGGGGTTAACCCTTTTGTGGATGACTTGATAACTTAGACTTATCAAGAAAATTTGAATAATTGTTGCGTTCACTGTATCAAGGATTTGCCAATTTCGTTTTTTAGAAAATGTAAATAAAAATAAAACGCCCCATATTCTGTCATTTAAAATCCAGGCCATTTTATTTTATTACCTTGCTTTCTGTTGAGTTGTATGGAAAACCCCAAAACTACATATTAAAATAAAATAAAATATCAAATGGTAGAATACGGTCCAATACTATAATAAAAAATATAAGAATACAAGAATACTTGGTATTAGAAGGAGAAAACAAATTCTACTTACTTCTCTAACCTCGCACAATATTCATGTTTCGTTAAACATTTATTTGGGTTTTTGTTCTTGTTTTGTTTTCCTTAAATAATTTAACAGGTAATCACCAAGTCGCGTCTACATAAATAAATGTTGTGCGAAATCAGAGGTGTAGACAGAATAATTTGTGAGAATATTAGGGGTGAAAGCTAAAACTAGTTGCAAATGTAACAAATTGTGTTTTGGTTAGGTTAATTCGTTTTTTTTTATTAGAATCTACTAATATATAGAATCGGATTACGTATTTATGTGTTTTGGTTTTGAAATTGAATTGCTTGGTAGCGCTAATGCGTTAGATTTTCTTGGTATTTACTAATTTTATTATTGCATTTTGACTTGACTCTGTATATACAGTGCTTATTATGTTTAGAGTTGATAGAACTCGATTCTACAAATTTATTAAGGCGAGTGAGGATATCTACGATTCTGTGTATGTCTCGACTCTGTATATAGTGAAAACTTAACCTGGGCGCAACCTAGGTTAAAGCTAGTATTTAAATACTTATTAATAGTTCGATTTTGATTATATAACTGTTGTCCCTTCGTTTTATTTAGTACGAGTATATTTTGCAATCGAAACATTTAAATATATGAATGGGAAGTACAGTAAATATAGAGAACATTACTCTTATATGCAATTACGAGGAAGGGAAAGTGAGTATTTTGAATGAACGTTTTAGGCAACCATTTGTTTATGTTGTTGAGAGCCAACCATAATATACAAGTATACAAATCAGACACACAAGGTTAAGTTTTCACTATATACATAGTCGAGACATACACAGACTCGTAGCTATCCCCACTCCCCTTAATAAATTTGTAGAATCGAGTTCTATTATTTAAGGAAAACAAAACAAGAACAAAAACCCTAATAAATGTTTAACGAAACATGAATATTGTGCGAGGTTAGAGAAGTAAGTAGAATTTGTTTTCTCCTTCTAATACCAAGTATTCTTGTATTCTTATATTTTTTATTATAGTATTGGACCGTATTCTACCATTTGATATTTTATTTTATTTTAATATTATGTAGTTTTGGGGTTTTCCATACAACTCAACAGAAAGCAAGGTAATAAAATAAAATGGCCTGGATTTTAAATGACAGAATATGGGGCGTTTTATTTTTATTTACATTTTCTAAAAAAAGAAATTGGCAAATCCTTGATACAGTGAATGCGTCAATTATTAAAATTTTCTTGATAAGTCTAAGTTACCAAGTCATCCACAAAAGGGTTAACCCCATCGTATGGAGATCGGATTACTTTTATTTTGTAGAACAAGTCATCATCTAACTATCCATGTATGCCACTTACTTGAGAAACCTCTGTGAATTGGCCAATCTTTGATACAGTGAACGCGTCAATTATGTAAAATTTTCTTGATAAGTCTAAGTTACCAAGTCATCCACAAAAGGGTTAACCCATCGTATGGAGATAGGACTATTTTTATTTTGTAGAACAAGTCATCATCTAACTATCCATGTATGCCACTTATTTGAGAAACCTCTGTGAATTGGCCAATCTTTGATACAGTGAACGCGTCAATTATTCAAATTTTCTTGATAAGTCTAAGTTATCAAGTCATCCACAAAAGGGTTAACCCCATCGTATGGAGATCGGACTACTTTTATTTTGTAGAACAAGTTATCATCTAACTATCCATGTATGCCACTTACTTGATAAACCTCTGTGAATTGGCCAATCTTTGATACAGTGAACGCGTCAATTATTAAAATTTTCTTGATAAGTCTAAGTTACCAAGTCATCCACAAAAGGGTTAACCCCATCGTATGGAGATAGGACTGCTTTTATTTTGTAGAACAAGTCATCATCTAACTATATATGTATGCCACTTACTTGAGAAACCTCTGTGAATTGGCCAATCTTTGATACAGTGGACGCGTCAATTATTCAAATTTTCTTGATAAGTCTAAGTTACCAAGTCATCCACAAAAGGGTTAACCCCATTGTATGGAGATCGGACTACTTTTATTTTGTAGAACAAGTTATCATCTAACTTTCCATGAATGCCACTTACTTGAGAAACCTCTGTGAATTGGCCAATCCTTGATACAGTGAACGCGTCAATTATTTTAATTTTCTTGATAAGTCTAAGTTACCAAGTCATCCACAAAAGGGTTAACCCCATCGTATGGAGATAGGACTATTTTTATTTTGTAGAACAAGTCATCATCTAACTATCCATGTATGCCACTTATTTGAGAAACCTCTGTGAATTGGCCAATCTTTGATACAGTGAACGCGTCAATTATTCAAATTTTCTTGATAAGTCTAAGTTATCAAGTCATCCACAAAAGGGTTAACCCCATTGTATGGAGATCGGACTACTTTTATTTTGTAGAACAAGTTATCATCTAACTTTCCATGAATGCCACTTACTTGAGAAACCTCTGTGAATTGGCCAATCCTTGATACAGTGAACGCGTCAATTATTTTAATTTTCTTGATAAGTCTAAGTTACCAAGTCATCCACAAAAGGGTTAACCCCATCGTATGGAGATAGGACTATTTTTATTTTGTAGAACAAGTCATCATCTAACTATCCATGTATGCCACTTATTTGAGAAACCTCTGTGAATTGGCCAATCTTTGATACAGTGAACGCGTCAATTATTAAAATTTTCTTGATAAGTCTAAGTTACCAAGTCATCCACAAAAGGGTTAACCCCATCGTATGGAGATAGGACTGCTTTTATTTTGTAGAACAAGTCATCATCTAACTATATATGTATGCCACTTACTTGAGAAACCTCTGTGAATTGGCCAATCTTTGATACAGTGGACGCGTCAATTATTCAAATTTTCTTGATAAGTCTAAGTTACCAAGTCATCCACAAAAGGGTTAACCCGATCGTATGGAGATAGGACTACTTTTATTTTGTAGAACAAGTCATCATCTAACTATCCATGAATGCCACTTACTTGAGAAACCTCTATGATTTGGCCAATCTTTGATACAGTGAACGCGTCAATTATTAAAATTTTCTTGATAAGTCTAAGTTACCAAGTCATCCACAAAAGGGTTAACCCCATCGTATGGAGATCGGACTACTTTTATTTTGTAGAACAAGTCATCATCTAACTATCCATGTTTGCCACTTACATGAGAAACCTCTGTGAATCGGCCAATCTTTGATATAGTGGAATCGAGCTAATTTTATTTCGTAGAGAAAGTTTCATATTTAAAGCGGTGTGTGATATGTTTTTGAGAACGATTATTTTAATTTAATTTAAGCCTATCGTTTTTTACATTATATTTCAATTTTACAAATTTGTTTAAAATATTACAACATAAATATGTCAAAAATACTCGTTACTATTATAATTTGTAGGTATTTATGTACCATGTAAACTTAAATTGCTTTTGCCCACTAATTTACCTATACATAGATAATTTTTGTTTTTTCCACAAATCTTGTATACGTATACATTTTTAAATTTGTGGAATTTTGTGGAAAACTTCACAGTCGTTGAACTATTTGGTAAAATGTATTTGATACATATATCAACGATAAAATATGTCCACAGCACATTTATTTTTATTAAATATATCTATAGCAAGATTTAAGATACCAAACTGTATCAAAACATCTAAAACAATTCTGAAATCTGCCGTACTACAAATATTTACCTAAACTGAACAAATTTAGTTTTAAGAAAATTGAAATTTAACTTTGCCAAAATTAGATTATGCAATTTTTTTGTAATATTACCAAACGCATACAAATATTAACAGGTTTCCGAGTTCGCCGGCACATCAGCAATTTATTATGTGTAGATTGATCAGAGTCTCTTCCTATGAGCCAATACATTATTTTATATTTGATGTTCAATTCGTTATTTTGTCGTGCTCTTTCCATTTTATTTTGATATCTAGCGCCAACTATAGATATTTTTATTTGAATAAGGAACTTGTTTAGAGTTGATAACGATTTATGATATAATTTAGTTTTAGTAGTAAAATTAACATGTATAGATTTTGTTTCGTTGAGCTTAATTTTTATTTAACTATTATTTAATTCTTCATTTTTTCATTCAGTTACTAATGTCGAGTTCTTTCAAGTTTTAAAAGAAAGTAAAATTTTGGGTGGCACGCAGGGATGCTAGATTTCGAAAATGGCTAGGGGGAAAAAAAATTTTGCGATCTTCCGTTTTTAGATATGATTCAAATTCCAGATAACGCATACCAAAGTTTTGCTTAATCATTAGTTCGGCTTCCAGATTTTCTAAACGGAGCCTATCTCTGTCTTCACACCAAGCGGCCTTCATCAAATTGAACATCTGCGCACATTCGACATTTGAAAGAAGAATGGAAAAAATGTATTGGATTATTTCTAAGAAATTAGGAGACGGAAGTTTTCTAAAAAATGAAATTCTTTGAGGAAAAAAGAAAAAAAAGAAACCAAAGCTGATTGCATTCCTTTGTTAATATCAAAAAACGCACTATAAGAGAAAATGTTTGAAAATTTCCTTTGTTGGATGCATCTGAAAATGAAACATTTCTATGATTTTTTTAAAAACCAAATAATTTGAATGCATAACTTTGTTATAATAGCATCAATTTTAGTCTTTCCACACGAGTATTTTGCAGAAATGCTGAACATTGTTTTGAATAATGGACTGGCAGCACCACCACAAATATAACTGTGTGAATGCAGAGCTGAATCGAAACTAAAAAAAAATTTCTGCGAATGATACAACCATTTCTGTTTTGCTATTTTTACTGAAAAATTAGAAATCGTTGAACAACTTGCAATCGATATTTAGTTTTTGACCTGCATTTATGTTTTCGTGTGCCGAGCTATGTTATATTCGCCTGAATTGGATATACTAAAGCTAACATTGTTGCAAATGGTGCAAAATGCATAAAACTGTTTTTCCGATTGTTATTTAAGGATATTTTTCTGGTCATTATTGAAAATGCAACCATTCGCTAAATTTTCTTTTTCGGCAAAGTATTTTCTTTAGTTTCATCGCAAAATCTGATACCACTTTACACGCGAACAAAGTTAATATAACTCAAACTCTCAACTCGTGTGAGTTGTTCGAATAAAAAATTAAATATAAATTGTTTAAACATAATTCCTTGAACGGGGAAGAAATTAGTATGAACGGAGGAAACCCGACCCTGACGAGACAACCCCCTCAAACATTGAAGTTTGGCATCCCTGGTAGCACGAAAGAACGTACAAGCAAATTGATGTGGTTCTGTCATTGTGTTGGTAAAGAAAGAGAGAGAAGGTAACATTTTATAATTTTTGGATTATGTTAGCTGTCAATTTTTGTTGTGGTTGTTGCTTAAATAAATTTTGTAACGCTTCAAAATCTTCATCATCTGAAGAAGAATCGAATAAAGATCTGTTGGAAGATGTGACAGTTTTAACAACTGGATACTTTTATCCCGTTGGAAATCCACAGCAGACAACCTCGTGGTGATCTACGCAGTACCTCGCAGCCAGCTACCTAGCAATGGCAAGGGGGGAGTTGTTTCTGTGGACCACGAGGAAGCTAGAAATTGCTGGTTTTTATTAAAACTTGGATGATATCAAGGTTCACTACTGTTCACTATTATTAAAACAAAGTGAAGATTACCAAAAATAAATTCACATTCCCGAAATTAATGATTCTTAATAACTCAAAAAACATAGAAAATTTTACATAAAACGAAAGAAAACCAAATTTAAATCTTTGATATTTAAATTGTTAAATAATAACTTCTTAACTATATAATTCCTTAATATTTACCTTCTAACTTTATATTCTTAATTATTTATGCTTAACTATTTACTTAATTATTTACTTAACTATTTAGAATTTCCACCAGTTCCCCACAAATCCAAGTTGTTGTCTTCTCGTTTTATTTATTTATTTATGTTTTTTTGTTTCCATCACGCCATCATGATGATGTCAAATATTTAATTGACTTATAAGCGGGAATTCCACAATGAAACATTTACTGTAAGTATTTTTAAAATGGGATAAAAACAAAACTTCCTATGGTAATACATTCGTGTTGGTTTTGGATAAAAATATAAATTTATTTGTTGGCAATTGTATATACATAAAAAATTGTGTCTGTGTTAGTCATATAACAATTTTGTCTAAACATATTTGTTCTGCAGCCAAACATTAAAAACAGCAAAACCAAAAAAGATGGTGTTAAATTCCACTTGACAAAGACAACTTTTTTTTATAGCTAAATTTTATAGTTTATATAAGATGACGGCTTCCCTAAATAACCTAAAAAAACAAAAATTTATTTGCACATATCCAAAATAAATTGTATATTTTTATTTCATTGTGAGATTGGTTAATTTTAATGATATTTATAGATTCGAAAAATTGATCCGAAGAATATAATTTTTTTTTATTAAGTACAACACAATATAACAATATTATCAAAATACCTCAATAATATCAAAAATTTATTTAGTTTTTATACCCGTAAAACACAAACCGACTGAAATGTAAAAATTCTTCCCTAGGACGGTCTAATGACGGTCTCGATGTATCGAAAGTAAAATATTGTCTTTAGTCGTATTTGAGGCCAACTACAACCACTTGTAGACTGGGTTTGGTACTGAAAATGGAATTTATTTATCGGTCAAATGACTGGCTTACAATTACTGGTTTTTAACGTCCTCAAATGGGTCCCAGTGTACCTAAAATATAATTTTATTTTCAGTCGTATTACGGGCGAATTGAAACCAAATATAGACTGAATTCAATACTAATAACGGGATTTATATGACGGTCAAATAACTGGCTTGCAATTACTGGTTTTTAACGTTCTCAAGTGGGTCCCAGTGCACCGAAAATATAATTTTATTTTCAGTCGTATTACGGGCGAATTCGTTTATTAGAATCATTTTTTACGTGCTTTTTTCTAGAGAAAGAACAGCGTAGACGCTGTGGTTAAACAAAATTATTTTTTTTTGTGGTGTTTAAAGTGTTTATAAGTATAGAAGTGAAGTGATTATAAAGTGAAATTTAAATTTTTAAAAATTAAGGATTGGGTAAAGGATTTGGGTAAAGGATTGGGTAAAGGCGTGATTTGTTATTTTAAATATCATGTATAATATTAGTTAAGTTCATATTTCTTTTATGAGGATTTCCATAACTTAATATTTTTAACTTAATATTTTTCTCCATTTAGGTTTATTTAATTTTTGTCGAGAATTTAAAAATTTCAACACATCAGGGTATGTATTTTTAATTAAAAATTATATGTCAACATCTACAAATCATTTATTTTTTGACAACTAGGTTTACAACATTCAAGGCGATCCTGCAAATCGTCTTGGACGTTTTAAAACGGAGAAATCAAAAGACCACAATAACGCCAGACGATGTAAGACATGCGGTTCAGGAGTTCCTCAAAAGAACATAAAATAAGTATATATTACGCTTATTAATTACTATATGTATATGTGCAATTGAAGTAAAATTATTCATAAATAAATAATACTTTTTAAATAATTTTTGCATTATAGATGTTTTCATTTATAGGAAATCGGTTTTAAGATCCACTAGTTTAATTGTTCCACTAACGATCAAAATGCAGCATCCCAAAACTAGCTTACGTATAATGGTATTCTATCGACTTATAAAGTGCGTTTTTAGACGCACTCTCATAGGTTCTATCAATAACTAAAATAGCGTCTACATCCAGTTGACTAATGACGGTCTTCTATCGACTTATAATGTGCGTTTTTAGATTCACTGAATAGGTTCTATTACTAACTGAAATGGTGTCTAAATCCAGTTTACTAATGACGGTCTTATACCGATACGTTACCCACCTAAATTTTGGGTCGGGTCGAAGACTGGAAGCATCCACGTTTTCTGACGGTCTTATATCGGTCTAAAACAGACTTACATTCCCGACCGAAATCAAGTTTAGTTCCTCGGTCGTATACTCGGTCGTAAAATGTACTTTGTGTTTCACGGGATAACATGAAAATTGTAGTTCTGTGGGGTAGTTGTTGACTGTTGGACTACCGGAATGGCTCCCACTCACCGTTCCTAGTAAATGACTCCATACAAATCATTTTACGCTCTTCGTGAATTTTTTATAAAAATTTTACTTTTTTTAATTAGTTCACAGTGGTTTACATTTATGTTCCGAAACTGAAATTACAAAATATTTTTTTCTTTAGTTTTATCGCACGAAACTGTCTTAATATTTTTTTATGTTTTCTGTAAATCGAGGTGCACGTTGTAAAACTTGTAAGCGTAATGGCGTTTCCATATATTATTATTTCTTTTTCGAATATTGAAAATTTTATTTTCACCTATCGATGGCGTCTGGAAGTTATATTTATTCAGGGTCCCAGACCTTATTTAGATATGTGCTTTTCCGGTATTGCGAACCCTTTGCTAAAATTGCTTTCGTTTTTATTTTCGTTTCGATGTCGACAATCGCGAGTGCGTCGCCACAGTTCTTATCACACTAAAAATAAAAATAAAATCAATTTAGCTATAAAAAAAATAAACAAAAATTTTATATTTGTGTGAGAGGAATATTTTCTCGACCAAATACAATTTTTATATGCATATATATTTTGCAGCAATTTTCAACCATAAAAAATACTCCAATTTTATATTTTTTGAAAATAATTATGGCGACAAATCGAAAAAATACAAAATTAAATTGTATGCAAACCTTGCAGCAAAAGTTGTCCGTCTCACTCGTACAACAGGCGAATTTATATTTATGTATCACGTTTTTCTTGCAAATAAAATATGTTTCATTGTGGAAAAAACCTTAAAGGCAAAATACACGAAAAATGATCGAAATGCTCGAAGTTAGTGTAGCTTTTTGGACAAATAAGGGATTTTCAGCCCCAACTAAGATTTATCAAATATTCTTTAGGATTTAACTTAAATAATCACGGTTGGTTTTCCAAATATTCCGCTTAGAATTCCTGCTATTTGATTGTAATAATGAACGCCGAATAAACTATGACTATAATACATCAAAATGCGTAGGATAAAAATCTGAATTTAATCACGGTGGCCTTTTTGAAATTTTTAAGTATTAATCGAAATAATTGGAAAAAAGTAATTAAATCATTGACTTGACACATTGGTCTGTGATAATATTAAGCCAAGATTTTCTTAAATCTTTCATTATTTAGTTCTTACAACCAATTAACAGATGGTAGTTTAAATTATAAACCATAATCATATTGTTAAATATGCACATATTCGGGTTTATTTTCCGTTAAAGTTTCTATTATTTTACTTTTCTTGCTCATTCTGTTTATAATCGTATTGTTGTAGATAAAATGTGGATATTTATATTTTTCGAGATTTTGGATCTATGAAAAATAATTTGTTTTGAAAGACAACGATTAGAGTGGACAGTAAAAAAATACGTGTGAAGCAATTTTTTCAATTAAAAATTGTGTTGTGCAGGGACTATTAGGTATCCGGTTCGGTGTTTTATTGTATTATATTTTTTGTATTTTATATATTTTTAATAATAATGATAATAAACGGCTTTTACAGGTCATTACTGATCCGTATCGAGTCAAACAACAGATTCGAATCCGACCTTACTCTTTTTATTGTTCTAAACAACCTGAAGGGGTCAAGTCATTATCTACCTCAAAGTGCCATCGCCGCTGAAAGCGAATTATGCGCTTCCGCCTCTCCTATCAGAGGTTGCTGCGCCTTAATTATGAGCGAGACAGCGTACTCACTATCCTATTATTTCATAAGGGAGATCAAGAATTTTCATTAAATTCCTGACCTCGACATTGAATAAAACTCTCAAAGTGTCGCCTTTGTATTGGTCTCCAAAACCAGTGATCATATATTTTGTTTTGGACTCATTGATTTTGAGACCAACGGACGATGAGAATCTTACAATGGGCTCCAAAAGTCCTCTGACACCATTTCCATTCAATCCAATTGCATATAGATATCATTTAAATATGCCAGAAATTGATTTGACTGACGGTACTCGATGTTATCCTGAGGGCTACGAAATATAAATACTACTATGAGATTAAATAGTATCGGCAACCGAGCACCTCTTTAATTGAGCTAATTGTAAAACTCGCTGACAGCTTGTTCTCAACTTTGACCCATCATTGTTACTTCATTACTGTCATTTTACATAAACGCACATATTTGTCAGTGATTCCCAGGCATCGCAATGCAAACCATAAGCTAGCTTGATGGATTGAGTCAAAGGCTTGTGGGAAATTCAATAACACCTGGTGTACGTCACGAGATTTTTCGTAATATTTAGAATCGTCGCCAATGAAAAAGTTGTCAGAGACTGACGGATGTGGGCGAAACCTTGGAAATCGTGGTCTCCAATTTAGGGACATCGAGTATCTTGGAGAAGCGATACTCTTTCATGGTTCATACAGTACCACCAAATGTGCCTGTTTTTCATAGCATTTGCACATGCACGTACCGATCCTAAACTGCGTGTCCGGTAACATAAGCGGGAATCGGGTTAAATTTTGGCGGTATTCATATTTTCTTTTATTCATCTTTTAAAAATGAAGTTTTTAAGGATGCGGCTAGTTAGATCAACGATCTAAACTTTGTTTAGATGCCTCTTTTGACAAGCCATGGAGTATGTGGTGAAATTCTAAAGTAAACATGCTCGTTTAGAAGTCTTTTACGAGATATGGGAGTTATTTATTTCGTGCAGGTCTGCTAAAAGTTCTTGTGATTTATCAAATGTAAATTCAACATCACATCTTCCTCAGAACAATCAACAATTTGAATCTGAAACAGTGAAACCATTTTCAAGATGATAAATTTAAATCAAACAATGGCAACCGCAATTTAAGCATAAATCTCTTTTTAAACCAACACGTAAAAATTTTGCGGCTACAATATGGCTTTTGGATGGTCACAAAATTTACAATTTCTAATAGAGAAACACAGAATTGAACTAAATTCCAAAAAATCTTTTAATGCGAAATGTGCAATTTAATTTAAAACATTTCATCTCAAGTTTTGACTGAACAGAAAGCAAGCCCAAATCCAATCAACTACCAAAGTATTTTAGCTGGTATTCCAATTGGTATCGGGTAATTCAACTGCCATTGATTATAGAAAAATCAGGGAATTTTATGACATTCGATACCATAAAATAGTTGCGGTCGATCGTTGATCGTTGAAGAGATCGGTCGTGTTTTTTCGATCTCTTCAATTTTTAATTAAAAAAAAAAAAAAAAAAAAAAAAATTTATTTATTTATTTTTTTTCTGTTGAATTGTTAGTGGTGTGTGTATTAGTATAGTGTGGAATTTAATTTAATTTAATCAAGTTATACCAAGATTTGTGAAGTGAATACCTAAGGTAGTGGTATGCGGCATACTGTATGCCAGGTCATGGTAAAAAAAATACGGATAACACATGTTGGTAAACAAAAATAATTTTCGCTTAAGAACTAATTGTAAGTAATAAACTCTTTCGCTTATCCCAGGGTACAGGTATGCAATTTTTTTTATCATAAAACGGTGGCATGTAGTATATTTAAGGTGATTGGTTTTGTTGTGTAAGCGATCGTGAGTTTATAGTAATTAATCTAATTTAAAATTATACACGGTGGCAAAACCAACACAAATGTATATACAAGCCATGAAGTTGCGATACTTATGCCAAAAAGTGACTACTATACCTAAGTATTAGTGTTGTGACGTAGTATAATTTGTATATACTTTTATTATATGGTTTGATGTAAATAAAAAATGAATACGAATGATGGAACAACAGTATGTTGCACTCTTTATGACAAAGCAAAAAACAAATTTACTATTTAACGAGAGAGAGAAGTATGGTTATTATTATTTACTTCATTATATACTATACTATATACTATGAATTTAGAGCAGAATGGACAGTGCAAAATATAATTTTTGTTTCGTTTTTTTTGTAGAAATGTTATGTACTTTGAATTTAGAGGAGTATGGACAGTGCGAAATATAATTTTTTGTTTCGATTTTTACTGTAGTCAAATTTACTAACATATACACGAAATAGTAGTCATAATATGTTTTACTTAGCCAAGCTTCATGGCTTGTATAATATACAATAGTGTTGGTTTTGACGGTGGAGAGAAAAGTTTTCTTTCATTATTCATAGATTTGTGCAAAACCAACACTATTGTATATTATACAAGCCATGAAGCTTGGCTAAGTAAAACATATTATGACTACTATTTAGTGTATGTGTTAGTGAATTTGACTACAGTAAAAATCGAAACAAAAAATTATATTTCGCACTGTCCATACTCCTCTAAATTCAAAGTACATAACATTTCTACAAAAAAAACGAAACAAAAATTATATTTTGCGACTGTCCACTCTGCTCTAAATTATTAGTATATAGTATAGTATATAATGAAGTAAATAATAATAACAATACTTCTCTCTCTCGTTAAATAATAAATTTGTTTTTTGCTTTGTCTTAAAGAGCGCAACATACTGTTGTCCCATCATTCGTATTCATTTTTTATTTACATCAAAGCATATAATAAAAGTATATACAAATTATACTACGTCACAAAACTAATACTTAGGTATAGTAGTCACTTTTTGGCATGAGTATCGCAACTTCATGGCTTGTATATACATTTGTGTTGGTTTTGATTTGTGTGTTGGTGTATGAGTGTGCGTATGTTCGATATATATCGAATATATATATATATATATATATATATATATATATATATATATATATATATAGTATATATATATATATAAATATATATATATATAATTAGTATATATATATATATATATATATATATATATATATATTTATATATTTATATATATATATA
>CAUVYK010000593.1:0-50000 GCA_963556175.1 Tipula confusa | reverse complement strand
AAATTAAAAAAAATGTAATTTTTACAATTTTTTTTACAAAATATTTATATTTTTTCATGACGATTTTTACAAAGAACATATATTTACAGTAAGAGAATTTGAGAACATTTTAGTTCTAATAAATGTTTTATCAGAGCTCGGCATTATTTGATGAGTTTGCCGGGTATTTTGCACTGTTTTAATATTAGAAAATCTTTTATTAAGTTTTGTTTTAGTTTTTGCATATTCTTCTTTGGTTACATAACCGAAACGAATTTTGTATGGTTAAAATTTATAATTCTCTGCAAAATCCAAAACAACAACATATTCTCCAACTTGCAGATCATTTTTTACGAGCTTTAAATAACTTGATTGTTGTTTAGTGATAAAATCGTGTTTACGCAGTACTGCTAGGCCATATTTTGATTCTGATAAAATTTCGACGACTTCATCAACAGAAGATATAATCTTCTGCAATTTAAACACATTTTCAACAGGATTCCAATAACTGTATGTTACTTCGTTCATTTCTTCAGCGTCTGCTGCGGCTTTTATTTGTTTCAGGAAATAATCCAATAACACATTGCAGTCTTCACAATCACCGTTACAGCAATCCCAGGTCAAATTTTCACAGGATACTCTTTTTAACAGTTCTCTTTCATTATTAATAACAGGGTCGCATTGTAAAATTTTTGTTATAACTGGACATAACAAATTGTTGTTCTGATGAATTATACAAACACATTCATTATGCGTTCCGGCTTTTCCCGCTAATATACATTCTTTTGGCCGAAGCTCTGCAAACTTGGAGAATCCAATGTTGTCAGATGGATATTTTTCCAAAAACGCCTTATAAGCCTCAGATAAACTGCACAAGACAAGTAGTTTCTGCTTTTGAACCCGATTTCCATTAACATCACGAACACTTATGCAGTCATTTAATCCGGGAAGCTGTCGGCTGATATCCATACTTTTGTAGAATTCCGTAACTGTGGTTATTGTTTCTGAAGAAATTCCAGACCTCCTTTTTCTTGGCCCAGGTAAGCTGCCATATCCTCTCTCCTTGATTAAATTCTTTGATTTTAATACTATGTGTTTTGTTGCCTGGAACTTATCCATAATTCTGGTTACTGACCAATTTTCAGGTATTAAAGTAAG
Source organism: Tipula confusa (assembly GCA_963556175.1). Classification (NCBI taxonomy): domain Eukaryota; kingdom Metazoa; phylum Arthropoda; class Insecta; order Diptera; family Tipulidae; genus Tipula; species Tipula confusa. The sequence continues at coordinate 48,863 of CAUVYK010000593.1, read as the reverse complement.
CAGCAATACACGATTGTCGTAGTTTTCCTCGCGATTAAATGCTTCCAAAATATTGTTAAGAATGTTTCCGTTATCATCATGAAGATTTGACTGATCAGCATCTATTGGTGATATTTTGGGCACCGGAACGCACAAAACATTTTCACAAGTGAGCCTGACCACTTTTTCCAGCTGCTTTTGGCGATACAATGATTCTGTGAGCCTGTATTTGTTTACAGGAGATCCACCCAATCGTTCACATGATTCGGTGAAAATATCATGATACACCGACTGAAGAATTTCATGTGGTGGTGATGAATTTTCCGATAGAATTTCATGTGGTGGTGATATACTGGACGAGGATGTTGAACAGCTTGCCGGTGTACTTGGTAAACTTACAACTTCGGTTAACCTATACAATTTAGCTCTGCATTTGTTACAAATTCTTTTATTTGTTATTTCACGATTTAAAAATTGTTGAACTTTTTCAGCTAGTTTTACACTAATAGCATTAGAATTATTTTTCAAATTTTTATGGTTTTCCAAATCAAAAGGATTACAGCATTCCGGATTAACCATTTTGTATTTTAAATTCGATATTTCACACCAATAATAAATTTACGAAAGAAATACTTTATAGTCCACTTTTAGATATTAACTGAAGAGCCAAAAATTTTGTACGTTTATTTATATGAGCCTAGTTTATTATTTGCCGTATAGTCATAAAATTACTGAGCACCTCCTTTTTCTGTTACATAGGGACAATAAATAGCGCTAGGTAATAAAATAATAATAAAATATGTGCTCCTCATGGCTTTTATACCTGAAATGACGAATTTATAAATGCTGTTTTGAAAGAAGGCGGCAATAAAACAAAAATGGGTGCAAACATATGCAAGATGATTCATCGCTGTAATACCAGTGATTTCAAAATTAGATAACTACCTGTTGTTTGGCGAGAAAACGGGTAAATTAAAAAGGACACAACTTAGATTTAAAGAAATAAAAATTGGTTGCATGTACACATACCAAGTATTTGTACTCAATTCAATCATTCGTTTCACAAAAATACTGAAAAAAATGGTTAATTTAATTTCCCAACCCGCTGGCGGTTTATCTGTTCCTCAAACATTTGCGAATATGCACTTAATTGAATAACTGATTTATTTTATACAAAAACAGAAAAAAAACTTGCATTTAATCATAATAACTAAACATTTACAGCAAATTTTGGCAGGAAAAAGCTTAAAAAATTAGTTAATTTCAATTTATCTTCCCTCTGGGAGACGAGTTCTAACCTAAATATTTCAAAACTGGCCGTTTTTCTATTTATTGCTGTATTTTGTATCAAAATTATACAAAAAATGTCCGTTAAGTGTATACTTTCATTCTCATTTCGCAACTAATAGAATTTTTTTTTTATAAAAAAACACGTTTTTTCAACTTTGAAGTCTTCTGGCGGCTAAACTATAGCCGTGGACGAAAATAATTTTACTTTTTTATAAAAGGTGAACAAATTGCCTATCAAATGGTGCATCGGGTATATTTAAATTTTGGTATCTTTAGCCCTCTAGCGGTGGAAGTATAAACATAGATATATCTAACCATAACTCCAAAGATAACGGTATTTTATAAAAATAAATTATGAAATAATATAGAACAGCTTAATACCTTTCTAAAATGCTACTGTTTATGATAATACTCATTTTAGAACCGAAGATACAATATTTAATGTAGGAGTCAAAAATCAAAATTTGAAAACTGTCAAAACTAAAAACTCGAATAACGGGACAACCATAGGTACAAAAAAAAAAAAAAAATAGGGGTCTACTTATTTTTAATAAGGAAAGTGAAAAAAATAAAAAAATCGAAATCTAAGAGGTGAATTTCGAAAAATGCTAAAAATCGTCTGTTTTATAATGGAATGACCCATATATATTTATATATATATATATATATATATATATATATATATATATATATATATATATATATATATATATATATATATATATATATATATATATATATATATATATATATATATATATATATATATATATATATATATATATATATATATATATATATATATTTATATATATATATTTATATATATATATATTTATATATATATATTTATATATATATTTATATATATATATATATATATATATATATATATATATTTATATATATATATATATATATATATATAAATATATCTATATATATTTATATATATATATATATTTATATATATATATATATATATATATATATATATATATTTATATATATATATATTTATATATATATATTTATATATATATATTTATATATATATATATATATATATATATATATATATATATATATATATATATATATTTATATATATATATTTATATATATATATTTATATATATATATTTTTATATATATATATATATATATATTTATATATATATATTTATATATATATATATTTATATATATATATTTATATATATATTTATATATATATTTATATATATATTTATATATTTATATATATTTATATGTTTATATATTTATTTGTTTATATATATATATATATATATATATATATATATATATATATATATATATATATATATATATATATATATATATATATCAGATGCAAGTAAAAATGAAATCCTTTCCTTTTCATTATTGGATTCCTCTGGACTCATATCTGGTTTTTCACAGCTTTCACCATAGTTGGAATCATGTCCCATAATCATCCGCTTTCTAACAATTCTTCTTTTTGGTTTTTTTAAATTTTTACCGTGGTGCTTTTTTTCAACAGTAATTATATGCGTTTTTGGAGTACCGTTCATTATAAACTTTTGCAACCGATAATGAGCATGAAGCGTGTTGCGCTGTAATACGGCAAATTGGGCCCTACTGGTATATGATTGCATCTTCGAAAAATTTACTCGCTTTCCTCCAATAGTCTTAGCAATTAGCGAGTGCACATGTTCCACTCGATTAGAATCGACGTCATATAGAGAAGGCTTTTAGCATTAATTCGTAATCTACGAACAATTGAGCTAATTTTTTCGAAAAAAGCACAGTTCTGCATCTCAGGCACCAATTTTGTTCACTCGATTTGCTCACCTTAAAAAACTAAGCATCACAATGGGTATGCTGACCAAACACGTGGAATGGTGCGTTATCAAAATCTTTTTGTAACAAAACAATTTTGTCGGTCAACGGAATATTTTCCATGCTTTTACGGTGTTTTACGGCTTTAGTAATGCCAACGGAAAGTCAAAAATGGATAGTGGAGTAGGCATTGGTGTCTTTCGGCCCAACAACAAAATATCGAAATCTCTGGGAACTTATCCCAGTGTTTTTCTAGCCGAAATTCACGCCATCGAAACCTGTGTCTCAGCTATGACTAAAGGTCTTAAGGGTGCCTCCAGCGACATTTTCTCCGAAAGCCAATCATCCCGTGGATCTCAGTAGTCTACAATATTCGTAAATGGGAAAAATGCAGAGTAAATGGGAAAAAATGTGAGTGTGTTGCTCTGTGCACACTGCGGTTGCTTCATTTTGAAGAGAGGTATTTGACCCCGGAAAAATGTAGATTGGCCTCTACAGGCAGCATTATCGCCTTTATTAGGAAGGTAGAGACTAACAAATCCCAATAGCACAAAAGATCTTTCAGGTCGCAGTGCTAGCCGTTTTGGGCAGGGAAAAAAATCAATTCAGCTTTCACACCAGTTGAATAACCCTTATAATTCCCGTTAGAGTCATGTTCATGCATCGTTTCCGAAGAGTGCAGTGAGCATACAGTACAATATTTATTTGCTACTTTGCTTCAAATTACTTTGCTCGTATCATGAGCAATAATGGAAGCAACCCCGACAGCGATGAATAATCGCTGTTAGTTCAATAAGTTCTTTTCGAAAAACATGCATCTGCTGATACTGTCAGCAATGGAACACCATCCAAATCTCGACTTCTTTTTGCAATTGTAATTTCCTTAGCTTCCATCGCAGCAATATGCATCTCGTTTTTGGAAGCAGACGCAATATCAATTTGAACTTGCTTTTAAACGAAAGCTTTAGGTGTCATGAACGGAAAATCTATCTAATACCGCAAGAAATTCTTCTGTCTGTATAAAACCTGTTCCAATTGCAATACCACCGACAATTGACAAATAATTTAAATTTTTGGAATTTTTGGAACAGTCGATACTGTTGGACATGAATCAACACAATATTCTATATTACACATATTACACTTCAAAAACAATTTTGAAATTAGACCTCGCCTATGTTCATTCATAATAACGATATTTGAGAAATTACAATTAAATAAACTTGAGTTCATACTTAATTTTTTAAATTGTTTAAATTTGAATTGAGTGTTCATATGCTTCACGCAATATGGACCCAGTAGAAGTTATCAAATCCGGTCAAATACGATATTTTAAATATAATAAAGACACAAATACAATATCAATTAATAAAATACATCCATATTATTATCAGGTGCAAAGACAGTTGCACATAAGCCAAACAGATTATTGCCTTTTTTGTATGTTGACTTCATCTCGTTATAATCTAAAGATAGAACGAATTGAAAGAGATGACATTTTCTTTGAAAATGAAATTCGAGAAACGTTGATTGATTTTTATAATAATTCACTTTTACCAGAAATCGTTGATCCCCGAGTTAATCGAAATATGCCTATTCGGAAACACTGTAGAAACTAGCATTCATATTATTAGTTAAACAATTGTAAAATACAAAAATAAAAAAATTTAAACAACAAAGGAAAACGATATTCCGATGGTAATACAATACGCGGCGACATATGGATTAGGCCTACCGAGAAAACCATATTAAAAAAACACGCGACGCACCCTTCCCCACACGGAACGCGTGGAAATGGGTGCATTTCCAGAGACAGGAGTTATTAAAAAATAAATTAACGAAATTATTCTATTGGCTTTAATAACGGATAAAAACGAGCTTGTTTCAATCTTGCACAAATAATAAGATTGTATTGATTTGTGTCTGTATATTACTTTTTCTGTGTAATCATAATGAACAATACTAAAACAAATTTATAAACGAAATCAAAACCAACATTGTATATTATCAAAACCCTCTTTACTACAAGCCGTCTTGTAACTTTCGTTGACACACATCATCATGTATTTTTAAAATGTATTAGTGAAAATATATACTTTAGATGTATTAGTAACTATCAAAACTTCATATAAAATTAATAAAAAAAAATTGTAAACGCATGCGCATTATTTGATTTTATTGTTTATTTCTTTTACACAAGATTCGCTATCATATCCCGACACGATATTTCACTTACAATACAACCAAAGTATATATTTTTGTATAGCATGAGTATGCAAACAATACGGCTTGTAGTAAAGAGGGTTTTGTATATTATACAAGCCATGAAGCTTGGCTAAGTAAAACATATTATGACTACTATTTGGTGTATGTGTTAGTGAATTTGACTACAGTAAAAATCGAAACAAAAAATTATATTTCGCACTGTCCATACTCCTCTAAATTCAAAGTACATAACATTTCTACAAAAAAAACGAAACAAAAATTATATTTTGCACTGTCCATTCTGCTCTAAATTCATAGTATATAATGAAGTAAATAATAATAACAATAATTCTCTCTCTCTCGTTAAATAATAAATTTGTTTATTGCTTTGTCATAAAGAGTGCAACATATTGTTGTTCCATCATTCGTATTCATTTTTTATTTACATCAAAGCATATAATAAAAGTATATACAAATTATACTACGTCACAACACTAATACTTAGGTATAGTAGTCACTTTTTGGCATAAGTATCGCAACTTCATGGCTTGTATCAAAAACGTCTCAATATAGAAAGACCAACTCATTTTTTCGTACACTAATACTACTATATATCCGCCTTAATAAAGTAGTATTGGTAGCAGAACAAATAACAAAGCAAAAATAACATAAAAAAACTAACTATATTAGTATTAGTAAAAATATTTTTTTGTTTTCGTTTTACGCTATATCCGTACACAACCAATACTACATCAAAGAGGCGCTTTGTCCCTTTAAATTTTTGAATAGTTAGTCTTTCTATAGAGACGTTTTTACTTGTATATACATTTGTGTTGGTTTTGACGAAATACGTAAATATATACATATTTTATTTTGTCTTTTTTATACATATAATAATATTTTGTTTCGTGGTGTAAGTAAAGAATATGCAGCAAAGCGAATTTAATTTTTTTTTAGGTTAGACCAAAACCAACACTATTGTATATTATACAAGCCATGAAGCTTGGCTAAGTAAAACATATTATGACTAATATTTGGTGTATGGGTTAGTGAATTTGACTACAGTAAAAATCGAAATAAAAAATTATATTTCGCACTGTCCATACTCCTCTAAATTCAAAATACATAACATTTCTACAAAAAAAACGAAACAAAAATTATATTTTGCACTGTCCATTCTGCTCTAAATTCATAGTATATAGTATAGTATATAATGAAGAAAATAATAATAACAATACTTCTCTCTCTCGTTAAATAATAAATTTGTTTTTTGCTTTGTCATAAAGAGTGCAACATACTGTTGTTCCATCATTCGTATTCATTTTTTATTTACATCAAAGCATATAATAAAAGTATATACAAATTATACTACGTCACCACACTAATACTTAGGTATAGTAGTCACTTTTTGGCATAAGTATCGCAACTTCATGGCTTGTATATACATTTGTGTTGGTTTTGATTGTAGTGAAGAGGGTTTTGTAAAAGTATATACAAATTATACTACGTCACAACACTAATACTTAGGTATAGTAGTCACTTTTTGGCATGAGTATCGCAACTTCATGGCTTGTATATACATGTGTTGGTTTTGGTTAGACTCAAATCGAAATTTTATTTTAGTATAGAACGCTCTTAAGCCGCGTATCCACTATAGAGTTTTTTACGTAAAGGTAGAGAAAACTCTCGCGTAGAGTAGTGTATACGCCCTGTAGAGCACTACAGTAGCACTACTCTACGTGATAGTTCTATTGCGTAAAAAACTACAGTGTATACGCTATTGTTTTAGGTTTTGTAGAGCTCTACCTTAGCTCTACACTCTATCTAGCATGCTTGATAAAGTTTTTTGCTCTACAGTAGAGAAAGTAAATGTATAGGTCCACGTTATTTAAAATTGGATTGGAAATGTATAGGTCCACGTTACTTAATATTGAAAGAAATATCGAATGCATGTGTGCATTGGCAATTAAATATTTAATGACATTTCTATTTGCGTTTCGATGGTCATTCGATGGTGTTCCGCTCAAAATTATTACTTTCAAGTGCGAATTTTTGTCTTAGGGACCCTTACAACTACTGACAAAAGGCACAGGCTGTTGTCTTTATATGTTGCCAAACAATGGTTCTCTTTAAATTAGGTTCTAGCTGGACATCTCTGATTGAGGAAGGAGTTGCCATCGAATCAAAATTTCTATTGCAGATGTTGTTCTCGTATAAAAACTTCTTTAAATTAATTTAAAAGTAATTTTATTTAATAAACTCCAGCATATATTTTACAATTTTAAATTTTTAAGTAATGGCACTTGTTGATTATTTATCTTTTATGGTTCTTAAACAGATGTAGCTTGAATAATTGTAGGTCAGGGTACTGTTCGTAGTTCTTGCATCACTATAATTTCACTTCAGCACTTAATATTCGAAGGGGATACTTTGTAGAATTAGCTTTTCGACCTCATTCGATTAGTTGGCAAAGCAATATTTTATCTGAAGGTTTTCGTAAGTGCGTATTTTTCTTTTGAATGATCGGAATAACCAGTTGCAGTAACATAGAAATTATATATGACATACGTAGAAAATTATCATAGGCGTTTGTAACGTTTTCCTTAATTTCATTCATTGCTCCACGATAAAATCCAGCGTTTTGCTTCCTTGTCGCGACCCACTCACTTTCTTTTTTTCTTGTTTTTAAAAAAATAACGGCTCTAGCAGCTTGTTTTTGGCGAAAACTCATTTTACTTTTAATTTGTTTTATGTAACTTGTGTCCTGTGTACGCACGAACGAGCGACTGAAAATAAAATGTCTGAAAATAAAATTGTTTTAATCGAAAATAAAATATAGTAGTAGCCCAGCGCTCTACCGTAGAGAAAAATAGGTCTACAGTGTATACAGTCTGTAGAGCGCATGGTAGAGCTCTACTTAAAATTTCTCTACGGCTACTCTATGGAAAGCGGTAGATTCGTAAAGAAGCTCTATAGTGTACAAACTACTTGTAGAGACTCTACACTCTACGCTCTACCGAAAAAACTCTATAGTGGACACTTGGCTTTAGACGTACACGTTGGAAGAATTAATCATATTTGAATAAGTATCAGAAAATATTATTGTGTCAGTGTCAAATAATGAGTCGTCTATTTTATTTGGATGTAGAATTATATTTCTCTCGCTCGAACTACTACACTCTTGTGAATTGGTTCGACGAGTTTTGAGTTTTTCGATGGTTGTTCACTGGTGGATGGATTCGTATGGTTCAGTTGATTAAGGCTTACATTTTGTCTTTTGTTTTCATTAAACATACGTTTCCTGCAATCTGTAATATAGTGACGAACATTTTTGCAGTAATTGCACTTAACATTAATGGATGTTCCCGTAATTGAAGGTTTCTGTTTATCCATAGGACTAAACCTAACAAACGAATCACTTTGTTGACTATTTAATTTTATTTGACTTGTTTGAATAACAATTTCGAGAAGAATGCCCTAATTTTGTACATAATTGACAACGTATAAGAGAATTTGATTGACCTGATAAACTAACTGATTTAATAACACACACGCTAATTTCTTCTTCGATTGCCTTTGTAATGGCCTCTGTTAAATTTGTAAAACGACAAGCTTTGATAATTAAATGAATAGGTTCTCGCATTTTATCCTGGAAAGATTTTAGTGCTGTGGTTGCATTCAAATTTCTGACGATTTTTGCAGAATCTGTACCCTCGCCCAATACAAGCATCATTCAAATCAGAGAGAAAACGTTCAATTCAATTTGCGAAAGTTTTAACTGTTTCACGTCTATCTTGAAGAATTTGGACCAGTTTCACTTGTAACTGTTCGATAGAACGGCGATCGGAAAATTGTTCTTCTAGGTTGTTTTTTAACAGGTCCCATGATTTAAAATTTTCGTAGCGTACGATGTCATTGCAGTTCTACATAATTTCGATTTTATTACCTCCAAACAGTTATTAATGTCGTTAAGTTCTTTCAGAAAGTTTAAAATAATTTCACAACAAACAATGCATTTATGCTGGTGAAATTCTGGAATAAGCTTTAGTGCAGTGCTAATACTAAAAGACATTCTTTGTTCTTCGTTATTCACAGAAATACCATCAAATGAATCAAACGGTTTAATGTCGGCAGTTTGTAATGGTTCAATTTGCTTAGAAATATTATGGTTCAAAAAATTTGATACGTTTTCGGGTGATGACGATAGCAAATAATTTTCCGACTTTTCAAATGTAATGATTTTCGATCACCAGAACCAGTGGTATAAAACGTGGTACTCTGAAGGTTGTCAAAAATTACAGCTCCAAATTTGTAGTTTCCAAACAAAAAAAAAATATATTTTTTTATGTATGCGTGATGAATAATGAAATGTTGACCATTTGCTCCAGATGCAAAGTCAAATATTGATGAAATTGTAGAAAATGTGGTAACGATTTTGAAGGTTGTCTTAACAAAGCAAAAATTTAAGCTCCAATGTTCTGTTGTAGTCTCGAGACAATTTCACGCTAATATTTCGATTGCGATTAATATAACTTTTTCACGTGAACTCAGCAGACCACAGTTTAGATTTCCTTCTAAAATTTCTTTCTTAAATTTGAATGATTAAATGGAACTTATGGTTTCGAATAAATTACTTTATGTGTGAATGTGTACAGGCGTGTTTGTGTGTGTGAATGATTTTTTTTTTCATCTATTTTATTCACGTAGTATTTAAGATCATCCGTGAACCAATTGACGTAAAGATTTTTATAACATTTTTTCTTACATCAAAATATACAGGGTGGCTGAGAACAAGTGTTACCAAATGAAAACGCTGTAATTTTTTTAATTTTTATTATTTTTTATTGAAATTTCGTGGAATATGTTGAAAACATATTACATTTTATGAAAAACATGTTACTGCTCGATATGACCTCCTTTGGCTCTGATTATTTGATTCAGTCTTCCATGGAAAGCATTGCATGCTGGCCGAACGTGGGCTTGCGAAATTTTATTCCATTCTCGAACAAGAGCTGACTTCAATGAATCAACACTTTCGTATTTTTTGGTGGACACCTTACTCTACAAAATGGATCATATGGTGAAATCCATGAGATTCAAGTCTGGTGAATATGGTGGCCATTCTTTCGACGAAATCAGCCGCGGAACGCAATTTTGTAAAAATTGCTGTGTCGCTCGAGCTTTATGTGACGATGCCGAGTCCTGTTGGAATGTCCAACGGTTCGTACCAAAGTGTTTACGTGCCCAAGGTAGCAAAGCATCGTTTAGGATCTTTTGGCGGCACAGCTCTTGGTTTGACTCCATGTTCGATGAAAACCAGAGGAGTGCGCCATCTGCAGTAACTGCAGCCCAAACCATAACATAAGCTGGTGATTGCTTGCGCATGGCAACTCTTGTGTCCAATTTATTGTTGGACTTGTGCTCTAACCAAACACGATCATTTTGTTTATTCACAAACTGTTGAATGGTGAAAATTTTCTCATCAGAAAAGACAATTTTTAGAATCACATCACGTTCGGCCAAGGCCTTCAATGCTCGTGTTCTTTCAAGCCTAACTTTTTTTTGTGCCTCCGTAAGATCTTGAACTTTTTGTATCTTGTAGGGCTTCAAGTTCATTTTTCAATATGGTTTGAATGCTGTATCGTGAAACATGTAGACGTGCGGCTAATTGATTGGCACTTTGACGAGGATTTCGTTGGATTCGTTCCTTCACCTTTCGTATCATTTCATTTGATGTTGCTGTCTTTTAAGGACCGCCTCTGTTGCGTTTAGCGATGCTACCAGTTTCGTTGTATCGAGTTATGGTTTGATACACAAACATTTTATTCACATTGAAATGCTGGAGCTGACGAACTATTGCTGTTTGTGAATTTCCACCCAAATACAGTGTAATTACACTATTACGTTTGAATTCTATTACGATTTTTTTATTAAGATATTAATGTAGAACAATTATTTGTTGACCACATGTAAACAACTAATCAAACTTCAATCTACCAAAAAATTGACGCGCGCAAATTACAACTACACAAATGACAGCAGAGTGAAGTCAGTAACATTTGGTCTCAGCCACCCTGTATACACTGTGATTTTATATAAAATTTTTCTTTTATAAATATGTATTTTTTTTGATATGCTAATCTTTTACAAGTGTATATATAAAAACTTTTGTTTTATAGAATTAGTGTACCCGAGTGGGGTACACTAATTGGGGTACACTTTTTTTTTAATTTGTATAATTTTTATTTTATGGCAAGTTTTTTTTATAGATCCACTTGCCATTATAAAAAAAAAATAATAATTTTTTGTTATACTTTGGAATCTTTGTAAAAAATGTTATTAAATAAATGGATTTATTGTTATATAAAAAAAAAAAAAATTACTTTATTAAAATGTTTTAACAATTTCTATAATCACAACTTGACTGTATCAGCGTACTTTCTTATTATCGCTGTCCGTCCAAAATACAAAATCATATCTATATATTCTAAATTACCGTTATATATCTAAAAACATATTAAATTCTTTTTATATAGTATAAAAATATAACTCGATATGTATACGTTACATTTACATAAACATAAGTATACAACATAAATTAATAATTAGCATTTCAGTGATGTTTAACTTTAAACTATACTACATTAGGGTCTCGTTTATATGCTAAAATATACCTACTTAGGTATTTTTCTGGAGTGTTATAGATTTTTTACTATGACATAGTTTAAAAAACAATTTAAATAATTGATACCAAAATCCTTATTCTTTCGTATTATGATCATACAATAAAATAAATATAAATTAAGAATCAAATTTGGTTAAAAATATTGTTTTCAACATTTTAAAAAAGATGAGTTAATTTTATTTAAAATTCATTTCAATGAAATTTAAATAAAATTCTCATCTCAGTCCATTCGACGTTAAATATTTTGTGTAAATCATATTTTGTGATATGTTGTTTGCAAAAGTCATATTAAATATCTTATAATTCGTGAGATTGTATGCATATGAATAACTTACAAAATGAAAACATAAGTTTTGCAAAAACATAAAATATACGTAAGTTGGTATGAAATAAAAATCTATGAAAATTTCAGCAATATGATATATCGGTCTAGAACTAAACACTAAAAACAACTACTAAAAACATACCTATATTTCAAACACTTAAAATATATGTATAAAATACCATTAGGAGCAAAAAATTTGCCTTGTACTTTTTAATCATATTTTCTAAAGATACTCAAAATATACCAATCAATTTAGACATAAATTATATACATAAATTATATACAAACATTCGTATTTTGGTAAAATATCACTAAGGGTCTGTCCCAATCACCGACTTATTTGAATTTCTAGATTACTTATTTTCCATCTCTTTTTTTCAAAAAACTTATTTATATCATTCAAACATCGTATAAAAAACTTATTTGGTATCAATATAATATAATCAATAATATAAATGTACGTTGGTTGCCCATTTTAAATATGTTTTGCGTTCATGTTTTTAGTATTTATTGGATGAATCTTATGGATAAATCTTATTTATAGGATTAATCCCAAGTATATAAAAGAAATTCATTATTTAATTTACAATATAATTATTGTATAATTATTTATTTTTATTTGCGCACGCACCTGTAATATTTAGTTAAAATAGACATTTACAATTTTTCTTGTACAACAATTTAATCCAAGTTTATTAATTGTTGTTGTATAATATTGGTGATGACGGTGTTTTTTTCCTTGAAATGTTTCTCGTTCGGACGTCAAAATAAAATGGACGAGTATATTGTTTGTTTTGTTTTTCATCTTCTAGCTAACGTGGCGCTCCTTTTATTTTGGTGTGATGACTGAAACTTATGAATTGTTGTCACCTCATCTCGTGGTGGTCACTGTAACCATTGTTATTCTGCAAGGTGCTGAAAATATAAATTGTGTTCGACTTCGAAATTGATTGAATGTCAATGTTATGTAAACAAACAATCAAACTTGATGTGTGCTGTGTTTGTAAACATATAATTAATTTATAAGTTTTCATATTTGTGCCCGGATGAATATAATGTCCGCTACATATTCAACTAGCAGATTGTAAAAATATTTATATTTAAATGGAGCTGTCAAAATAAGTCAGCAAAATCAATTGAGAGAGCTTGGCCGACTTATTCAAGATGGCGCCAAATAAGTCAATAAGTCTAATAATACAATAGTCGGGGATTGGAACAGACCATTAATTGAAGTCTATGCTATTTTTTGATAACTTGATAATTAGTGCTGTGATGGTTCACAAAGCGAGATTATTTTTAATCCAACTTATTAGCTAATCAAATCATTGTATTCAATTAAGTTCCGTTGAATTAAATTCTAAAATTTCCGAATCAATTTGTGCTTGATTCGGAAATTTTAGGAATGAAATGACTGATTGTGTTTTGCCTACTGAGGATACTAAAGGGTTTTCAAACTGGGAACTGGATGTGTAGATTTTGTTGTGAGTTTAGTGATAAATTGGGATATAGTAGGTATATTTGCTAACCCATGGAATTTATGGATAGAAGTGAATTTAGGTAATGATAGAGCTGATCTGATACACTTATTTTGTATTATTTGCATTTTGTTAATTTGAGTTTGTGCTGCGTTGGCCCATGTATATGTTAGTATAGGTATATGTTAGTACATGTATATGTTAGTATAGGTATACTGGCTACTTTGTAAAGTAATAATTTGTTAGTTTGGTTAAATTTTGATTGTGAATGAAAAAGTGCGTGAATGAAAAAGCATTATTAGCTATGCTAACTTTAAAATTTATATGGAGTTGGAGTGTCAGACAATAATCCAAAGTCTTCAGGTTATCCTATCAATAAACTTTGATTGAAGTCGACAGGCGAAGTTTTTGAGGCTTTCTATATTAGCGCGTTTCTCGAGATCGTTTTTTGTTGTGCATTTGTAGGTTGGTGGTTTACGCCAAAAATCAAACACGAATCTAAGGCTGATTGATTACAAGGTTGATAGACTAACCCATTGTATCACAGTCAATTCTCCCATCCATGCAAGGATAGCGTAGGTTACAATGGGCCTCATATATGCCTTATATAATCTGAATTTATTTTTGGCAAAGAGGTGACTATTGGCGGTTTAAAAATCTATAAAGTAAGTTGCGAACTGCAAAGGCTTTTCTTCGAACATTTTTGGTGTGAGAGAGGTGATAGTTCAATATCTATAATCACATCTAGGTATATTTTATTTGATTTTTATATTCTAAGGTGCTACCATCGAAAGAAAGGATTTTGGCATTTTATTATATTGACAAATATTTCTTTAAATCTATTGATTGCCAACAACACAACAGAGAGTTCCCAAGCGGTCACCACCCATCTAAGGACTAACTATGCCCAATGCTGCTTGACTTCGGTGATCAAACGAGAACCGGTATGCTCAACATGGTATGGTCGTTTACGAAAATTTCTTGGTTCATACTAGGCTTTTACACTTTGTATGATCACGTTGTTCTAGTGAATTATAAGATGGAAACAAGACAAATTTCGTTTATTACATCTTTGATGAGTTCAATTTTTTAATATGGAAAAGTTAACATAACTCGGTTAGCGATTGTTGAAAAAAAGGCGAAATTTGCTTCGCTTCGGCCTCGATTCGGCCCGAAATGAGTCAATAGTCTGGTTCTAAAGGATTCAAACCCGAGCTTGTTCTTTGTATTGTTCTAGGCAACCCGAAGAAGAGAAATCGTTCTCTACCCCGAGGCGCCATCGTTGTCGTTGACAGCAATCTGTGCGCAAGCGAAATGGCGGCTCTCCTCAGAGATCGCTGCCCCATTCTCTTAGGATCAGGTCGTAGAAAATTAGCGTACTCGCTATTCTTCTATTTTATGGTTGAATAAAACTCGGTAAGTGTCGTCATTATCGCATTTGGACCATATATTATCTTTCATAATCATTCGTCATAGTCCAACTCTCAAACCCCTACATGACAACGGGTCTGATCAACACCTTTTACAACTTCAAGTTATCGCTAATTGCAAGGTTTTTATGTCATAAACTTATTAAACATATGAAGAGAAATAAATTTTACTACTGTCATATTACTACACTACCACGGAATTCGGACGTACCGTTAATTATATTATTAGGCAACGACGACTGTGACAATAAAATATTTTAGCCCTTTAGTAAACATTTTACCAATTATAAGTGGCTATTACAATATATTGTATCACTAAAATAATGGGGCCCTGCTAATTATACCACATTAAATTACAGAAAAGTGCACGGTCATATGGTAAGATGATATATTAATTGATTGATTGATTTTGAATGTACTGCCAAGCATTAAGCAGGATATCCCGGAAAGCGCCGGGCCCACAGTACACCCGTTTTTACATATGCTTGGAAGGATACTAATTAAATTATTGAGGTCGACCCGGTTACAGACACCTTGGCGGCCAATAGTTAAATTTTTGTGGGTTAGGGAAAGGAAAAGTATGTTAGTTATGACTTAATTGGTCCGATTTCCCGGTATCCAATATTCAAACTACTGTTAGTGTAAGACAATCACATTTTTGTTGTACTGCTCCGCATTCTGCCATCTCTTATCAGCAACTCCAGTGTGCCACCATTCATCTGTAATCTGCAGAGGTTTCCTGAAAACAAAATCTATTAATGAACTAATTTCTCTTAGCCATAGGCTGTAAGAAATATAATTAATTAAATTAAATTATAATTTCCCATTTTCAATGTGAAATTATAATTTAATTAATTATAATGTTATAAAATTATAATTCTGCAATCCATATGCTGTAATAAATTGGATTAGTTTCCCTTGAAATTCGTTCCGTTGCCTTTTTGCTAAAAATTAGGTGTTAATTTAGTACCGTACTATAGTGGTAATATAAATCATAATATAACAGTACAAAGATATGAAATAATATAACTTACAATAATATAACAATATAAACACCAAAATTCAAATCTGAAACATAAGAATATACAGAATATAAAAATATAAAATATAAAGATATCGAAATTAATTAAATAACATCGGCATTTGTACGCAAATTAAATGCAGCAGCGATACTTGATTCGTCACTTATTATTTTACGGCCCTTAAGATCTTCGTTAAAACATGTAATTTGTAGGAGAAGCCGGCATCTATCATCTTCGGGATGATAGCTTTCAACAACGTCACGTATTTGAGCATACGGATATTCTTTTGGGTTTAACACAAAATTTTCAGAGCTTTTCTGGTACAGATATAATTTAGATAACTTCATTTTATTAAATTAAATTGATCTTTCAACATATAAATTTTAATTTAAACCCTAAAAGAGACCACCCAAATATTACGCACAGACAAAACCACTCTACACTCCAACAAAACTAAAAGAACCTAAGAATTACAAATTTTAGCTTAAAAACTAATAAATTTAGAGTATATATTTTATCTATTTAATATATTTTATTTATTTGTATATAGATTAGAAAAATGTTTGCAAACTACATTTTCCTAATTTATTTGTTGCACTGCCCAAAAATTCTACAAATAGAATTTTATTAAAATAATTAAACAACTGAATGAATTCGATCGAATCCATCGTTTTATAGCAATTACACAACATGTACTTGCATTAAAATCCTATTTATATTTACTTTAAAACCAAAAACACTACAAATCGTATTTTATTAAAATAATTAAACAACTGAATTCGATCGAATCCACCCATATAGTAAGATGATATATTAATATATATTAATCCGATTTAAGATGATATATTAATTAATATTTACCGAGCAATTGGCGCAGTGGTTAAAGCTGCGGTGTTTGGGGCGGGAGGTACAGGGTTCGAATCCCAACAGGGGAGGGTTGCAAAAGGGATTTTTCATCACCTGATTTCGATCGGTGATGACGATGAACACAACTATGACCCCCTGTTGGAGTGCAGAGTCTATGGGCCGAACCATCGTCCATGTCAGTACAGGCTGGCATGGAGCAATGCATTGCGCAGATGGGATATTCAACAATCGCGAACCTGTATTCGTGCGTCCTCGATTTGGCCCTAGTTGGCGTAAAGTAAGGACGTTAAAATAACCGCGAAAGAGTTGGGTGGGTGAGCTTCGGCCCCAGAAAAATTGTAGGGATTAAAAAATAAAAAAAAAAAAAAAATTAAGATTTAAATTATTTTAAATTATTCAAAAATGAACATACATATGAATATTTCGCGAAGTTATTTGTACCTAACATTATCCACATAAGAAAAACTTTTATAAAATAAACTTTTTCTTTTTCAAAATACAGTGAGAAACATGCTTGGTCTCCTACGATTACCAACTAAACAAAAAATCAATTAATTCGTTCACCGCTTTAAAACTAGTTATACTATTTAAAATTATATAGATGTACTTATTTAAAAAAATAAAGTTTGCTTTAATTAGCAAAAGAGAATAAATTTACTTAATAATAAATATATTTACCTAGTTTCAGAAAATGAATTTTTCACCTTTTGTCACACAATTTGGATCATTACAAGCTAATTCGGTTAATCAATTTACTGCTGCAAAATTTGTACAGAATATAACTACCGCCAATGGACAAGTTGTGGGTCTTGTTTCCGGTGGAGATAGTGGTGTTCATTACTTACGTCCAATTGAAAGTGAAACACAGTTTACAACACAATCTTCACAAAGTATTCCAACAACACTACAACAAACACAAGGTTACATAACTTTACCTATAACCATGCCAGGGGCAAAACCAGGTGATGCTCAACAAACCGTTCATATTCAAATATTAAATCCGAATCCACCTATGCAACATCAACAAAAATTTCAAATGGGGCAAATGCAAATACCGCTTACTAATTTTCAAGACACAACTGTTTTAACAGTAGCATATGCACCACAAGAAGGAGAAGTTCTGCAAAATCATAACTTGAATGATGCGATGACTATTGTTGCTGCCATCCAACCACAAGATTTACCTTTATTAGCACAAGTGCAACAACAACATGTAGCACCAACTGCTGTGTCATCTAATTTTATACAAAATGAAAATATTACTGGAAAGATAAATAATGAAATGGAAGAAACATTAATCACTAATATTAAACAAGAGCCAGTTACCCAAAATACAGTAACAACTCAAACTACATCAACAGATTTAAATGACTATTTTTCTCGGATACCACAAGCGTTACCAATAAATTTACATCAATTTTTAAAGTTTAACTCAGACATTACTGTAACACAAGAATCTCAAAGTGATGAAAATTCATCAAGTACGCCTGGTTTAAATCATGAACCTCATATAACCATTACAACAGAAAATTTAGAAACTCAATTACCAGCTGAAGAAAGTAGTAAAACGAAACGGAAAAGAAAATGTAAACAGAAACCACCAAAGCCTAAAAAACCCAAACCTGGACAAGTGTTAATTGCAACCGCATTAGATGGAACTGCATTATATTGTTGTCCTGAATGTCATATGGCGTATCCGGAAAAGGAAAATTTAGAACAACATTTAACAGTTCATAAAATAGAACGGCGCTTTATTTGTGATATTTGTGGCGCTGGCCTTAAACGAAAAGAACATTTAGAGAGACATAAGTCCGGCCACAATCCAGATCGCCCATATACATGTAGTGTTTGCATGAAAGGGTTTAAACGCAAGGAACACTTAAATTTACATTTCGTAATCCATAGCGGTTCTAAAACAGAAGTAAGAGTTTATTATTTGTTACCAATAATAGAGTTTTCCTTTAATCAGTAATTAACGTATTTTTAATTTTAGATTTGTACTGAATGCGGTAAAGGATTTTATAGAAAAGATCATTTAAGGAAGCATGCTAAGTCACATGCGCTCAAGAGATTAAAAGAGGAAATGGCGAATGCAGCGGCTAAGACAAATAACAATTTAATTTCGACCATAAATATAGATACAGAACTCCAACAAACATCACAAAAAATTAATTTAACATCTTTAAACGAAGAAACCCAGGAAAAATCAAATAAAAATGGGCCAACTGTAATTAAAATTGAACAAATATTAGAAAATGAAAATAAAGAAGGAATAATAAATCAGTTGAAACAACAAAGTACCGCAATATGTTTACCTGAGGTTACAATCCATGTGAGATAAATATTTGTATCTGTTATTTTCATTGCTTTTTAGATCCTTTTTTAATTATATTTTATTATTCCTAATAGGTGTAAATCACACTGATGAAGTGATTGAAAAAAATCTTAAATTTACCTTTTGATTTGTGTTCGATATTTTTTTTTATATTCTAAATTGATTTAATGAATTCTAACCAAAGTGAATTCACTTTGGTCCATTTTATCAATTTAAAATCATTCAATGCAACCTCACCGAATATGCAAACCCCTCTCTATTATACAAGCCGTATTCATTGCATACTAATGTATCGAATTTTAACACTGCGTTTGTATTGCAAGCAGAACCATCTATATTACAAGCCGTATTGAAATTTTCTTTGATACATATTATCATGTATTTTCAAAATGTATTAGTGAAAATCAGAACTATCTAAATTACAAGCCGTATTGTTTGCATCAAAACCCTCTTTACTAAAGCCGTATTGAAATTTTCGTTGACACATATTCTCATATATTATTAAAATGTAGTGGAATTATATACTTTAGATGTGTTCGTCAGCTGTGTTCAAAATCCATATATAAAAAATTGTAATTTCCTCTTTAAATAACGCACACCATTACCATAATTGTGTATTTTTCACGCACACCATTAATATAATTGATAATTTTTCTCTCTACTTGTAGTTTTAAACGTCAAATTTTATTTTATTTGTTTAGTGAACAAAATCAAAACCCTCTTTACTAAGCCACATTGAAATTTTCGTTAACACATATCATCATGGATTATTAAAATGTATTTTGAAAATCAAAACTCTCTTTACTACAAGCCGTCTTGTAACTTTCGTTGACACACATCCAAAACCCTCTTTACTACAAGCAAAAACTTCTCTATAGAAAGACCAACTATTCAAAAATTTAAAGGGACAAAGCGCCTCTTTGATGTAGTATTGGTTGTGTACAGGTATAGCGCAAAACAAAAACAAAAAAATATTTTTACTAACACTCATATAGTTAGTTTTTTTATGATATTTTTGCTTTGTTATTTGTTCTGGTACCAATACTACTTTATTGAGGCGAATATATAGTAGTATTAGTGTACTAAAAAATGAGTTGGTCCAAAACCCTTTTTACTACAAGCCGTATTGTTTGCATACTCATGCTATACAAAAATATATACTTTGATTGTATTGTAAGTAGAAAATCGTGTCGGGATATGATAGCGAATATTGTGTAAAAGAAATAAACAATAAAATTAAATAATGCGCATGCGTTTACAATTTTTTTTATTAATTTTTATATGGAGTTTTGATAGTTACTAATACATCTAAAGTATATATTGTCACTAATACATTTTAAAAATACATGATGATGTGTGTCAACGAAAGTTACAAGACGGCTTGTAGTAAAGAGGGTTTTTGTTGGTCTTTCTATAGAGACGTTTTTGCTACAAGCCGTCTTGTAACTTTTGTTGACACATATTATCCTGTATTAAAATGTATTAGTGAAAATATATACTTTAGATGTTTAGTAACTATCAACATTTCACAAACCTTCCTATAGTATACAAGCCCGATTGTCACCAATATTTTTTCATTTTCTTGTCCATCTATATTTTAAAGTATTGGTAATCGGTACACTATAAAATTATAGATAAAAAAAAAAACAAACAATTTCTATGATATTTTCGCACCAACACAATCAAATTTAGATGGACAAATGTGAGAGAGTATCTGCGTACTCGATGCAACAATCAGGCTTGTAATACATTCGAGTTGGTTTGACATTTCATGTAAAAAAAAATTTAAAAAAATGTAAACGCATGCGCATTATTTAATTTAGTTGTTTATTCCTTTTACACAATATTCGCTATCATATCTCGACACGATTTTTTACTTACAATACAATCAAAGTATATATTTTTGTATAGCATGCAAAACCAACACAAATGTATATACAAGCCATGAAGTTGCGATACTTATGCCAAAAAGTGACTACTATACCTAAGTATTAGTTTTGTGACGTAGTATAATTTGTATATACTTTTATTATATGTTTTGATGTAAATAAAAAATGAATACGAATGATGGAACAACAGTATATTGCGCTCTTTATGACAAAGTAAAAAAGAAATTTATTATTTAACGAGAGAGAGAAGTATTGTTATTATTTTATACTTCATTATATACTATACTATATACTATGAATTTAGAGCAGAATGGACAGTGCAAAATATAATTTTTGTTTCGTTTTTTTTGTAGAAATGTTATGTACTTTGAATTTAGAGGAGGATGGACAGTGCGAAATATAATTTTTTGTTTCGATTTTTACTGTAGTCAAATTCACTAACACATACACCAAATAGTAGTCATAATATGTTTTACTTAGCCAAGCTTCATGGCTTGTATAATATACAATAGTGTTGGTTTTGATAGCATGAGTACAAAACCAACACTATTGTATATTATACAAGCCATGAAGCTTGGCTAAGTAAAACATATTATGACTACTATTTGGTGTATGTGATAGTGAATTTGACTACAGTAGAAATCGAAACAAAAAATTATATTTCGCACTGTCCATACTCCTCTAAATTCAAAGTACATAACATTTCTACAAAAAAAACGAAACAAAAATTATATTTTGCACTGTCTATTCTGCTCTAAATTCATAGTATATAGTATAGTATATAATGAAGTAAATAATAATAACAATACTTCTCTCTCTCTAGTTAAATAATAAATTTGTTTTTTGCTTTGTCATAAAGAGCGCAACGTACTGTTGTTCATGTCCATCATTCATATTCATTTTTTATTTATATCAAAGCATATAATAAAAGTATATACAAATTATACTACGTCACAACACTAATACTTAGGTATAGTAGTCACTTTTTGGCATAAGTATGGCTTGCACTTTTTGGCATAAGTATGGCAACTTCATGGCTTGTATATACATTTGTGTTGGTTTTGATGAGTATCAAAACCCTCTTTACTACAAGCCGTATTGCAAAACCCTCTTTACTACAAGCCGTATTGTTTGCATACTCATGCTATACAAAAATATATACTTTGATTGTATTGTAAGTAGAAAATCGTGTCGGGATATGATAGCGAATATTGTGTAAAAGAAATAAACAATAAAATCAAATAATGCGCATGCGTTTACAATTTTTTTTATTAATTTTATATGGAGTTTTGATATTTACCAATACATCTAAAGTATATATTTTCACTAAAACATGATGATGTGTGTATAAAAATACATGATGATGTGTGTCAACGAAAGTTACAAGACGGCTTGTAGTAAAGAGGGTTTTGGGCAAAAGTATATATTACAATCAAAGTATGATTATATCAAAGTACAGATACAATCAAAGTATATATTTTTGAATAGCATGAGTATGCAAACAATACGGCTTGTAGTTCTGGTTTTGGGTATTGGTATAAAATAAATCAAAATAAATAAAACAGACAGACAACGTTACTATTTTCGCATTGAAACCAATACTACAATCAGTAGTCGGATATGTAGAAATGTATAAGATGGTCAGCCATTAATCGGTCTTGGTATAAAGACGTCTTTTATATAGTGTAAAATAAAATAAACATTTCTATGCTATAAAACAAAAGAGAGTAAAAATTGACAAATAAAATATTTAAAAGGCAAAACTGATGTTATCTATTCAAAACAAATTATCTCTTTCTATACAAAACACAAATAACAAAAAAAGCGACGAAAAAATTCTCATTTATCCATACACATTAAATAGTGTGCGTACAAAACCCTCTTTACTACAAGCCGTATAGTTTGCATACTCATGCTATACAAAAATATATACTTTGATTGTATTGTAAGTAGAAAATCGTGTCGGGATATGATAACGAATATTGTGTAAAAGAAATAAACAATAAAATCAAATAATGCGCATGCGTTTACAATTTATTTTTATATGGAGTTTTGATAATTACTAATACATCTAAAGTATATATTTTCTACTAATACATTTTAAAAATATATAAGGATATGTGTCAACGAAAATTTTAATACGGCTTGTAGTAAAGAGGGTTTTGATGGATTTTCATAGCACCAATACACCCATTTGTGTATATAGGTTTTGTTTAGGATGGCCAGAATAGCTCTTTTAAAGAGAACATGTTTTTTTTCGTCTTGATCTTTTTTACACTTTTTTTTATAACTTTTTTTTTTTTCAAAGTCGTATTTTATTTAATTTTTTACAACAACAATCCCATATATCGAATTCTTTTTTGGAATTGGTTGAAATCTTTCTCTATTGATGGTATTGTAATTCCAATACTTCTTTTTAGTTAGTATCTCGAATACTAAGTGCGCGACATCTTATATTTTGATTTCTATAAGTTGGTCATTGTTGTTATTTTATTATTTTGACATTTATTTTGAGTTAACGATATTTTGTTAAACCTTGAATGTGATGATTTAATCAGTATTTTAGTACTTAAATTATTTAGTATTGAAAAGTGAAATCATTTAGATAATTTAAATGAATCAAGATGAACTTTTAATAGTACAGACCAATGCCTTCTTGAGGAACAGTAATTATCAAATTTGTATTTAACAAATTTTGATTGTACGTTATTAAACCTAAGCCGAAATTGACGATCTAAATAATACTCACTATGGTTTTCTTATAACATTATTTATCTTGACATTATAATTAATTAAAATATTAATAATAAATAATATATTGGTAAAAATTTAAAATTTTTGATGATTACCAAAAGAAACTATTTGAAAATTCAAATGTAAAAATATACAACGTACCAACCTTTAAAAATAATATCCAATTCCAAAAAAAATTAAAACCTATTTTATTTGAATTCCAAATCCAATTCCAATACCAAAATCAAATAAAATACGACTCAAATAAAATACGACTTATAGTTACATAATGGTGTTTTTCCACGATGAAACATATTTTTTCTGCAGCAAAACATTAAAATCTGCAGCAAAACCAAAACAGGAAAGAAAGTGTTAAATTACACTTGAGTGACGAAGACAACAGTTTTTTTTTGTTTTTTTTTATAGCTAAATTTTATAGTTTATGAAAGTTGACGCCTTCCCATATAACCTAAAAAAATCACAAATTTATGTGCACATCTCCAAAATAAATTGTGGTATTTTTTTTTTATGAGATTGTCCTATTTTAATGATTATTTATTTTTAAATACGAAAAAATGATCCGACAATATTTTATAATTTTTTTTAAATCTATTACGACACTATTATCAAAATATTTCAATAATATAAAAATTTTATTTAATTTTTTAACCTCAAAATTTTAGTTGTTAGCACACCGAAAATAAAAATAAAATGAATTTAGCTATAAAAAAAATAAACAAAAATTTTATGTGTGTGTGCGAGAAATATTTTCTCGTCCAGACACAATTTTTATGTGCATTGTTATGGTAACACTGTAATTATAGAAATGACAATATTGTATATTGGCAACACTGTAACAATATGATTTAATGAAAATGAATAAAAATGTAGGACAGTGTTCGTCACGTAACCAAGCATAAAACAACATGGTGTCTGATGTGAAATAAAAATAAAAAAAGAAAAGAAATAAAAAAATATTTTAATTAAAATAAAAGGAAAATAAGAATTTAAAATGGGTGAAAATCAACCAAAATGGAATTTGAACGAGAAATATGGTGATGTGAAGAATCTGGAAAATCTAAAAATTTTTAAGCAGCAATGGAAAAATTATTGCATTGTAAAAAATTTGGGAATAATAATGATCAGGAGAATAAGAAGAAGAAACAAGGGACAAAGTATATAAAGAAAGTGGAAAATAGAGATAGTGAAACAAACAGCGACGGGGAAGATGAAGTTTATAAGTTAGAGATAATAAGAAGCTATAAAACAAACAAAATATTGAGGCAATATATTAATGAAACATGACGATAATGTATTCAAAAATGTGATGGCATGTTGGGATACTGGAGCTTCATGCTGTGTTATAGGTGAAGAAAATTTGTTAAGTATTACAAAACATCCGAAGTATCGGAAAAGTTTAACCAAATTGAAACCATTTTACGGTGAAACCGTTACAACGATTGCAGAAACAGTTATAGAATGTCGCAAATAAAAAAGTGTATAAAGTAATATTTCAAATTGTTGATGGTAATGTAGAACCAATTTTATCTGCGAATGCATGTCAAAAATTAAATTTGATACAAGTGAATAGTCTGAGTACTGAAGTAAATGTAATAAACAGTGTAGAAAATCAAAACAATATTAAGAATCCGGGAAATGTGATAAAACAAAATGTCGAAATCAACGAAAATTAAAGGTGCGAAGCCAAACGTATTGTGTGTGAATTCAATGACATATTCGAAGGCGATGGAAGAGTTTCATCCGAAGCCAAACTAAATGTTGATCAAAACATATTACCTGTTCAAGAATCTCCTCGTCGAATACCATTACCAGTAATGAAAATCTTACAGAAAGAGTTGAATCGACTTGAAGAAATAGACATAATAGAAAAAGTTGAACATCATACTGATTGGATATCCAACATAGTAATTGTAAAGAAGAAAGACAAAGATAAAATAAGGATTTGTCTAGATCCTCAATATCCAAATCAAGCTATCAAACGTCCGAAGTATCAAATGCCAACTATAGAAGAAATGCTGCCTGAATTAACAAATGCGAAGATATTCAGTCTGGTTGACGCTAAAAATGGTTATTGGCAAATACCTTTAACTAAGGACAGTATGGATTTGACAACTTTCTGGACACTATTTGGTCGTTATAGATTCAAAGTTCTACCATTTGGAATTAATGCATCTGCTGAAATATTTCAACAAAAATTGTTTGAAATCGTTAGAGGTCTCACTGGAATCGAATTGATTGCTGATGATATACTGGTATTCGGAAAAGGCAACACTAAAGAAGAAGCATTGAAAGATCACAATCAAAATTTAAAACAATTATTTTTAAAACTACGAAAAGCAAATGTCAAAATTAATCGTGAAAAAATGAAACTGGCTGTAACTGAAGTAAAATTTTATGGTCACTTGTTAACAGAAAATGGAATCAAACCGGATCAATCAAAGATATCAACAATAACAAAGATGAGCAAACCGACTGATATTCCTGAAACTCAAAAATTTTTAGGAATGATCAATTATCTAACCAAATTTATTCCAAATTTATCAAAAACATCAATACATCTACGTAATATGATCAAATCTAGGAATTATTATTGGAATAAACAAGAAAATGATGAATTCGAAAACTTGAAATCATTAATCATACAAATTCCGATCCTAAAGTATTATAGTCTGGAAGAAGACGTAATCATACAAACCGATGGGTCTAGAAAAGGATTAGGAGCTGTTCTTTTGCAAAACCAACATCCGGTAATATTTGCAAGTAAATCGCTAACAAAAACGGAACAAAATTATGATGAAAATCCATAACTATACTATGTAGATCTAACATGAATATCTTATTTTTATTTTAGTTTTGTTTTATAAAATTATCCCTTAAGGTATTTGAATTACTTATAATCTGTATATACTTATATTATTCAAAACTTTTGGTAGTGAATAAACTTTATAATTTTTAAGAAAATAAGAGCATGTTATGGTAACACTATAATTATAGAAATGACAATATTGTATATTGGCAACACTGTAACAATATGATTTAATGAAAATGAATAAAAATGTAGGACAGTGTTCGTCACGTAACCAAGCATAAAACAACATGCATGTATTGTTTTGCAGCAATTTTCAGCCATAAAAAGTATTCCAATTTTATATTTTTTCGTTTTGCTGCCATAATTATGGCGACAGAACGAAAAAAATACAAAATAATTTTGTATGCACAGCGTGCAGCAAAAGTTGTCCGTCTCACTCGTACAAAAGTTAAATTTATATTTTTATCTCACGTTTTTCGTGCATATAAAATATGTTTCATCGTGGAAAATACTCTTTAAGAGTATTTTCCACGATGAAACATATTTTATATGCACGAAAAACGTGAGATAAAAATATAAATTTAACTTTTGTACGAGTGAGACGGACAACTTTTGCTGCACGCTGTGCATACAAAATTATTTTGTATTTTTTTCGTTCTGTCGCCATAATTATGGCAGCAAAACGAAAAAATATAAAATTGGAATACTTTTTATGGTTGAAAATTGCTGCAAAACAATACATGCGCATAAAAATTGTGTTTGGACGAGAAAATATTTCTCGCACACACACATAAAATTTTTGTTTATTTTTTTTATAGCTAAATTCATTTTATTTTTATTTTCAGTGTGGTAACAACTAAAATTTTGAGGTTAAAAAATTAAATAACATTTTGATATTATTGAAATATTTTGATAATAGTGTCGTAATAGATTTAAAAAAAATTATAAAATATTATCGGATCATTTTTTCGAATTTAAAAATAAATAATCATTAAAATAGGACAATCTCATAAAAAAAAAATAAATACCACAATTTATTTTGGAGATGTGCACATAAATTTGTGATTTTTTTAGGTTATATAGGGAAGGCGTCAACTTTCATAAACTATAAAATTTAGCTATAAAAAAAACAAAAAAAAAAAAACTGTTGTCTTCGTCACTCAAGTGTAATTTAACACTATCTTTCCTGTTTTGGTTTTGCTGCAGATTTTAATGTTTGGCTGCAGAAAAAATATGTTTCATCGTGGAAAAACACCATAATACAATTTTGGGTTTATTTTTCATAAAATGTTCTAAATAAAACGCGCAATTATATATGTGTACTAAATAAAACTGGCAATATTGTAAATATACTTCGCTTTAAACCGAAACTGTCAAACGGAATTGTAAATGAAAAGAAATACAATACAACCGTCAATGTACTCATTGTAGTTTTGTGGTAAATATATTAAAATTAGTGTAATAGTTAAAAGTGAACATCAAATTATTTTATAAATATTTAAAAAACAAAATTCTAATACTGTGCAAAAAAATGAGCAAAAGAAAGTGTATTTTTAGCGAGGAATTGAAAGAAAGTATACCGTTTTTTCTGCGGTTAAAAATTGGAAATATCAAGTACACTGCACAGTTTGTCAGAGAAAAATATCAATTTCAAATAAGGGGCGATATGACTAAATGCGATATGCATTTAGAATCCCAAACTCATAAAGCTGCAATAAAAGATGGCCAATGCTCAAAATCTATTACTTACACTATTTCAAAATGTTCCGCATTAAGCGATAAAGTTGCGACTGCAGAAGGAACTTTGGCTTTTTACACTGCAAAACATCATTTCAGTTTTCGATCGACAGACTATACAACAAACTTGCTCCAAAAAATATTTTCATACTCTGAAATAGCGCAAAAAATATCATCAGCTAAAACCAAAACCCGTGCCATTATTAAAAATGTTATTGGACCAAATTGCATTCAGAATAAACTTGACTCGGTTGGGAACAATCCTTTTATATCTGTCTCAACTGTCTCAATCACGATTCACTAAAATTTTTATTTATTTATTTTTTTAAATTTATTTATTTATATTATTACAACTGACTTATTATATAAGTCATCTAGCAATTTTTCTATCTTAATTTAATTCACATTTGTTGGGATAAAGCCCAATGGCTAGTCCTAAAGATAAATATAATTATTTATTTAAATAAATATTTGCTATAATATAGTATTATTTTAGTTTGCAATCACTAATGGTTTGGTTCTTTGTAGGTGTCGTTTTGTTATCGGACAGTCCAGCATACGACGTATTTCGATATTCTCATATTGTTGAAGGCGTGAATCATGTTTGACAGCATAAACTGCAAATACTTCATTGACGTCTTCCATCTTTAAGTCACGGTGCAGGTCTTCATTTCGAATGTACCACGGCGCATTTACAATATTCCGAAGTACTTTATTTTGGAACGTCTGAATTATCTTAACGTTCGTTTTCTTAGTACAGCCCCAAAGCTGGACTCCGTAAGTCCACACAGGTTTCAGAGTTTGTCGATATAGGAGCAATTTATTATGTATAGAAAGTTCAGAGTCTCTACCTATGAGCCAATACATTTCCCTGTATTTGATGTTTAATTCGTTCTTTTAATTTTTGACATGTTCTTTCCATTTAAGTTTGGCATCTAGCATCATCCCTAGATATTTTGCTGTATTTGCATAAGGGACTTGTTTAGAGTTTATTGAGATTGGTATACTGACATAGTTTGTTTTATTAGTAAAATTCACATGAACCGATTTTGTTTTATTGAGCATAATTCTCCATTTCTTCATCCAGTAACTAACTGTATTAATCGATGTTTGTATTTTTTCTGTAGCTTGCGTTACATTACTCCCAACTGCCAAAATTGCTGTGTCGTCAGCAAATGTAGCTATGGTTGTTTCTTTCATTAGTGGTATGTCTCGTGTGTACAGGAGGTATAAGATGGGGCCCAAAACGCATCCTTGCGGCACTCCTGCTGAAATTTCCTGTATATCCGAATATTCATCTTCATATTTTACACGGAAATGCCTGTCGATTATGTAATATTTTAGGATTTCATAATACTGTTTGGGAAGAATCTCGATGTAACTTGTACTCTAATCCTTTATGCCATACACGATCAAATGCTTGAGCTACATCCAAGAAGAGGCTTGAACATATCTTTTTCGTTTCTAGAGTACGTTCTATAATATCTGTGATTCTGTGAACTTGCTCTAAGGTTGAATGTTTTTCTCTGAATCCAAACTGATAAGCAGGTATAAGATCATTATCCTCTATTATAGGCTTAAGTCTCTTGAGAAGTAGTTTTTCAAATATCTTCAATATAGTAGGAAGTAGAGATATAGGTCTAAATGACTTTTTATCGTTACTGTTTTTGTTTGGCTTTAAAATCATGATCACTTCTGCTACCTTCCACTGCCTTGGAACGTATCTTAATCTAAACACAGCATTGATTATGTGCAGAAGTTTGTGTATTGCTTTGTCTGGTAGTTCTTTTATATTTTGCCCAGTTATTAAATCATACCCAGGAGTTTTTTTCGGATTTAAATTTTTTATTTCTTTTAACTCACGAAGCGTTTCAGTTTGTATTTCAAGCTCATTTGATCTGTGTACAAAATTAACATTTTTATTCGCAGATTGTCAGGGTAGTGGTTGAAACGTTTCTTCGAGGTGTCTCGCAAACAAATCCGCTTTTTGCTTACTACTACGAACCCACGTACCATTATCATTTCTAATAGGTGCTGTTGAATTTTTTGGTCTCTTGATCGATTTTGTTGCTTTCCATAGGGAGTATTAAGTGTCTTTTTGACCAGTAAGTGAAGATAAATATGACCCTATTGTTTCATTTTTAACTTTCCTGATAATAGATTTCAGTTTTTTACATAAGTTATTAAGCTCGGTTTTATTAGCTGTAGTTCGATTTATTTGCCAGAACTTAAGTGCTTTACGTTTTTTGGCCACCAGTTCTCTCTTCAAGTGGATAATTTTACCTCTAATGTTATTTGCAGGTTCGAGTGGAGTGCTCTGCCACGCTGCTTGCTGTATATTTTCAATTAGTCTGCCAATCTCTTTCTCAACGTGCATAGATCTTCTTATTGGCACAAGTGCCGAACTACAAGTAGTTTGATATTTTCATTTAACAATTCACGAAAAAGGTTCCAATTGGTATTCCTGTTGTAAAATATTGGTGATATTTATTTTTGAATAATAGTTTCGCTTAATGTCATGATAACAGGAGAGTGATCTGATGTAAGTTCTTTATTATTTTCAATTCGTATGTAGTTGTCAGATATTCCTTTTGTTACATAGAAATCTATAAGATCAGGAGTTTTGTTTAGATCTGTTGGCCAGTAAGTAGGTGCGCCACCCGACTGGAAGTCGCATTTAAATTTTTTGGCTGCTTTAAACAGTTCTCTTCCTTTTGGTGTTGTAATTCTGGAGCCCCAAAAAGTGTTTTTTGCGTTGAACTCACCGCCAATAATAAAACATCGTCCCAAAGAGTGAAAAAGTTCTTCGTATTCTTATTTTTTTAAGTTATAGCGTGGTGAACAGTATATAACTGAGATACTTACATCTGTGTTCTTAGTTTGAATTGTGATTGTTGTCACTTGCATTGACTCAGTTTGTGAAGAAATCTTCATTGTGTTTTATATTATATTAAATGAAAATGGCAGATCCCCTGTTGCTCTTTCTGCTGGATGAATAGCATGGTAGAAACTGTATCCACGTATTTTGCAATATAAAGATCTATTAAAATGGCTTACAGAGATTAAAAATAAGTCAGGAACATGATGGATTAGCCCATTTGCATTTCAAATTCTCAGCGTTTGTAAATTAATTTTTATTTTTATTCACGTTGGAATACTGCGATGATAGAGTTTTCAATTGGTCAAATATAAGTTTATTTATTTCAGCTTGCTCGTCAAGTTTTTTACTTAAAGCTTCTACGGGTTTGATAAAATCTATTTGAACTTGGACAGTATTATTTACTTTTGTGGTTGATTCTTGATTTTTAGCAACTTCTGCATATGTTGCGTTATGCCAGGTAACGCAACATATGCCTTATTATTCTATTCGTTTGTTGTACCAGGGTTTCTTTGATTTTGCTCAGAATTTCTTGCACGTCTATTCTAATTTTTTGCAATTCTTTAGCTACTTCACAACCACGATAATTTGTAGGGTGCTGTCCTTTACAATTTATGCATGTTGCTGTAGTGTTTCTGTCTAATGTACACATGCTCGTAAGATGCCTCAGCACATTTGACACATCTTGCGTCACGCCCGCAATATTTCTGGGTATGATCACAGAAATAGATATCTTTTTCTGTGGTATGATTATAACTTTGACATTTTCTGCATTGAACTATCTTTGAAGTATTCTTCCTCATTTGCTCTATTCTAACTTTCATGTTTTGAATTGCCCCAATATTATATATCTTTTGGATGTTTTCTTTATTGCCAAATGTAAGCATAAAGAGCGGTAGTCCCCTTCTTACCAGTTCGCGGCTTCCTTTATCGCTTTCAGTTCTGTCTTTTGTGATCATATTGATAGCATCCTGAATATCTAAACCTTTATTCTGTAACACAGCTATTATATCATTGCTTTCACAGGTATGGTGTAGCCCTCTAGCCATAACCTTAATTGGTCTAGCTTGCTTGTCTTCATAAGTAAACCACTGAAACTTGTCAGCATTAAGCTTCATGGTAAGTGTACGGTATGTTTCTGAGTCTGGTAAATTTACCTTCCAGATATCGTTGTTTAATGCTACCAGCTTGTAATCTTTATCCGTTATATTTTTCATCAAGACATTGATAGTAGGGTAGGCTTTGACACCAACTATATTAATAGGTGGTGGCTGAATTATTTTCTGTGGTTTAGGATTTGTATTGCTCTGAGTAGTTGCATTACCCGATACAGATGTCCGGGTTACTTGCTCAATATTTTCTAGTTGCTTTTGGTTTTCTTTCTGTTGAGTTTTATCATTACTCGTGGTTGGTACTGCGTGTCCAAGATGTTCTGGCGATGATTCTGCTTTTCTTTTCTTTGTGGGCTTGCTTTTTTTTCAATGTCCAAGCAGTTTCTATTGATGGCTCGTCTTCGTCAGTATGTAACTTCTATATTTATTGTTACTCTTTTTTTAGTTTGTTTTGTTACGAGTGTCCACTGAGAATCACTTTCAGATTTCTTATTTGGATGAATTTCTCGCTCGAGTTCTTCTTCATCTGTGTGGTATTCGATGGTACCCTAATTGTTTGAATGTTCACCCGCTTGAATGATGAGTTTAAGGTCTTCATTTTCTTTTTGTAGTAAAATAACTTCGTTATTCAACTTTGACACCATTTCTTCTAGAGTCTTCAGATTTGCATAGAGATTCCGGTTTTCACTCTCTATGTTTGAGGTAGTTTTATCTTCACTCTCTTTTCTTGATGGATATGGATTATTCTTATCTCCTATTAAGACTTTGTCACCCCTCAGAAATGGGTTCTCGTTTTCCCTTGTAAAATTTACTGTTACTGCAACCAACTTTTCCACAGTAGTAGCAATGCTTGTTGTATTTGCAGTTTTAGCTGCCAAGTGCACCTCTGCTGAAACTTTGCGGTCATTGGATAACGTCGACTTAAAGCCCGCTTGCACACTCTCTCCAGTCGCCGGCACTGGGTCTCCGATCCTTGAACCGTACGTTTCCTCCTTATCTGTTTTCTCCATGATGGATTATTTTGTTCTAGGTTTCCCACCCATATACTGATGACAAAAGCAAATTTGCCCATGCATTCAGTCATGCACTGATCATTTCCAGTTACGACGCCTGGGTTATTCAGTTTGAAATTAACCAATCAGAGTCTACCCTGCCGATCAATGGCTTTTGGCGTTACAGTTTGTAGCGCGAAGAGCTTGTACCACCGTCGCACCCCTAATACAATATTTTTGATACAATACTTCGATATTGAAAATAGAATTAATACCAAATTACTCTATTTAGATTCGTTACCGAATGAAATAGCTGAAACAATCTCTAATTATATATTAAAATGTTTAACTAAATTCCAACTTAAGCAAAAGTTAATCGCTTTTTCGGACGATAATTGTAACATGAATTTCGGTGGGATAAATCGAGCTGGTAATATGAATGTTTATAATTTGTTAGTGTCATTTACAAAAATCACTGATAGGGATTGGTTGTCCAGTTTATATTATTCATAACGCAGCAAAGCACGGCCTTGAAATATTGCCATTGGATGTTGAATCTATAGCATTAAAGATCTATAATTTATTCTCAACGTTATGCTGTTAGAACTGAACATTTAAAACAATTTTGTGTAGTTGTAGTAGAATACAAACAACTTCTGAACCATTCGAGTACGCGATGGCTATCACTATACCATGTGGTAAACAGACTTTTACAGATGTTCTCTGCCCTAAAATCATATTTTTCTTCTGTGAATAATGCGAGCTATTTTAAAACGACTTTTTGATTCAGAATTTTCAGAAGCATATTTGTTTTTTGTGCATTCGTTAATGTTTTTATTTTATGAGCATACATACAATTCGAAAATGAAGAAAATTCGATTTTAGAAATAACCAGTTCGTAAAATACATTAACAAATGTTTTAAAACAACAACGCGAACAATGTTTTTTACCACTTAATGTAAAATTTATTTTAAGTCGGCTGATCAATGAAAGACAAAGTTAATAATTTACAAGTAAATAAAACATATAGAGTAGCAAACGACTATATAATATCCTGGACGGAACAGTTTAACGAATTTAAATGTTTTGAATGGATGGCAATAACTAAGATACCAGAATGGAACGAATCACTTACCTACCTAATTTCAAGAGGAGCAGCAATTGACGATTCCAAATGTTTCGATCATTTTTGTAATTTGTAGATATTCGTTCAGCATCTTCCAAAAACTGGGTTAGAAACTTTGCGCAATGTGCCAGTATCGAATTTTATTGAGAGCTTTTAAAAATGTGTCAATTCTGTTTCGCGATAGCAGGCCAGAACGCAAATGTTTAGCCTGTTTTCTCGCTCATAGGCGCTCAGTGGACTCTTCCAAAAACTGGGTTAGGTACTTTGCGCAATGTGCCAGTATCGAATTTTATTGAGAGCTTTTAAAAATGTGTCAATTCTGTTTCGCGATAGCAGGCCAGAACGCAAATGTTTAGCGTGTTTTCTCGCTCATAGGCGCTCAGTGGACAGATGAGCGAAACCGTCTAAATGTATCTACGGTACGAGCAATTTTAAGCATAACGTACAATTGTAAACAAGTTAACTGTTTAGAATTTTATCAAAACATAAAATCAGAGAAAAAATTATTAATGGATATTCAGAGTTCTGCGAAATATGATTCTGATTCTGATGATGAAAACTAAAATTCTATAAGGCTGTGTTAAAGATTTTCGCATTAGTGTATATAGTCTTCATTTAATTTATTTTTATTTTTTTTGTATTTTGACCTATTGTACCTGAAATCTATTATAGTTTATATTATATGTCCTCGTATATTGATTTTCTTTGAGTAGAAATTTATATTTTTATTGAAATGTTTTTATAATGTGTATTGTAAATATTTTAATAAAAATAAATAAAAAATCGCATTTATTAAATATTTATGTATTTAAAACAACTAAATTCGAATTTTTTTGCTATGGAAAAAATGTTCTCTTTATTTGAGTGTCATGTTCTCTTTTTCGCGGTTCGGTAAATGGCTACCCTACACAACTGTGTCACCGAAAGTTACAAGACGGCTTGTAATAAAGAGGGTTTTGTATCATTTACATCAAAATCCTCTTTATTACAAGCCGTCTTCTAACTTTCGTTGACAAAGATAAACAAAACCTATGTACACTATTGAGTGTATTGGTGCTACCAAAACCCTCTTTACTACAAGCAAAACGTCTCTATAGAAAGACTAACTCATTTTTTCGTACACTAATACTACCACATATCCGCCTCAATAAAGTAGTATTGGTACGAGAACAAATAACAAAGCAAAAATAATATAAAAAAACTAACTATATTAGTGTTAGTAAAAATATTTTTTTGTTTTTATTATACGCTATATCTGTACACAACTAATACTACATCAAAGAGGCGCTTTGTCCCTTTAAATTTTTGAATAGTTGGTCTATAGAGACGTTTTTGCTACAAGCCGTCTTGTAACTTTCGTTAACACACATTATCATGTATTTTTAAAATGTATTAGTGAAAATATATACTTTAGATGTATTAGTAACTATCGAAACTCCATATAAAATTAATAAAAAAAATGGTAAACGCATGCGCATTATTTGATTTTATTGTTTATTTCTTTTACACAATATTCGCTATCGTATCCCGACACGATTTTCTACTTACAATACAATCAAAGTATATATTTTTGTATAGCATGAGTATACAAACAATACGGCTGCTACTAATACTTACTACCATTATTTAACATTTTTATCTTTAAATTACGCACATATTTTAATGTGTATAGATAATTGATTTTTTTTAGTCTCTTAATTATTTAATAAGAGCCAAATTGTATTGTATTTATTTGTATTGTGAAATTATTTGTTTGTATTGTGAAATTTTTTTCTATTTTCAACCATTCTCTTGTTTTATATTATGCGAATGATATTTTTCTTTACTCTTTTCGAAAGCATATCTCGACACGTTTTTTATTTACAATACATTCTCATGTGTATATAATTAAAAAGCATTAGTATGCAATGAATACGGCTTGTAAAATAGAGGGGGTTTTTAATATTGTGTGAAATAAAATAAACATTCGCATACTATAGAAACAGAAAATATGAGAAAAAAATACATTATTTTTATATGGATTTCAAACGCACTACTACACGCAATTGTTCATGTCGGTTTTGTTTGTCTGTATCAACGAAAGTTAGAAGACGGCTGGTAATAGAGACTGTTTTGGTAATAAACCAAAACGTTCGATTAGAACTTTTTCTGCAAGTATTTCGTTGACACAGAAAAAGTAGAAGACGGCTTGCGTGTAGTAGAGATAGTTTTGACTAATACTGATGCAGGGAATAAGTAGTAGCCTGCGGGCACGAGAAATTGAATACGGCTTGTATACTAAAGGGGTTTTTGGATATATGACTTAAATTTCTTTTTGAACATATGTATAATACTTATTTCTAAATAATTATTTCTTATTTCTTTATAATTATACCAAAAACCATACATATTTTTAACGAGATATACACTAGTTTAATAAATAATATAATATATATTTTAGGTGCCTACGAGTGATAATCAAATACTTCCAGTACAAATTCAACTGCCTCAACTAGTTACTACAAATTCAACAAACGGAAATACAAATACCGTGGTACTTTCAACACCACAATTATCAACGACACAGCAACAAACGTTGCCAAACCTAAACGAGATATTAGGGCCATAATAACAGGTCTAATAAAACGGTACGGTGGTTAATTAAATAATTTGAACGTAAATATTTAACCGAAGACACCAGACAAATTATTGTTAAATGTAGTTACGAAAATTACCTAAACGATTAACAAGAGCCTATTATAAATAATTATTTTGGTTTATTTGAGCAATTTCAAATTAATATCGTAGTGAATCTCGATTCTCGATCCTAACACCAGAAGAAACCATAAATTTCGAATAGTTTTTATTGTAAGTGAAAGGAGCGATTTACAATTATGTGAACGATTTGTTGGGTTAAAATAATTCTGAAAAACATTCAAATGTAAGTGGTCGTATTTGAAAAATGTTTGCTTATGATTTATTTATTTGACTTACATTTTATAAACACATTATATATTATATATTTAAAATAAGAGATAGTTTATTAGTAAATTAAAATAAAAAAAGTTTATCTTATTATTTCATATTTAATTAATCTGTCTGGACAACAAAAGTTCGAACAGTTACCTGGTGCTCTAAACTAAACATTATGTAAAATCTCTTTAATTCATAAGCATAAATATGACTCTACAGACAAGGGTTCTTATTTTTAAATTTGTAAAAGAAACATTCTTTGAGGTACAAATAAATAATAAGCAAAACAAACAAAAAAAAAAAAAAAAAAAAACCTTTTAGTTAATTACATATATATAATTAGAAATATTAATTTTTAATTTTGATATTTTCATTATTTGTATAGGTAGAAATAAATAATATTTTTATACTTGATTGTAAATAAATATTTATATATAATTTATATACTTGTATACAATGGGCGGGGCACAGAAATTAATCGAAGCAAAGCTAATAAATATTAATTGTAATATATTATTTTAATATTTGAAATTTATTTGATTTTATATGCATGCCTTGGAAATAAATTAAATGAAATGTTTTTCTCTATATAATAATGACCTGCGAGATTTAATCGATAATAATTCATGGCAGTTCACAATGAGCGTGACTATCTTTTATGTTGGAAAAAATGTTTTTTTTTTTTAATTTAAATGTTTAATAATTGGAATATTTTAATAGCAAAAATTTATTAATGTAATGTGAATCATTTAATTTTGATCTAGAAAACAAGTAAAAATTCTCGAGTTTAGGATTTTATAAAATTCAGGAGTCGAATCAGTAAAATTAAAACTTTCTTTCATAATGATGAAACATTATTACACACCTTTCATATATTTAACGACATCCAATATGCAAATAATTTCAAAATTAGATCTACAGTTTAGATCTAAATTGTAAAGCAGTGCCGGGATTTGGTTTAATCAAGGTACGTTGAGTGTTGTTTTTCGTTCGTGCGCACCCATATTTCTGCCAGTTTTTTAATGGTTCATTAGTTAACCGATTAAAAAAAAAAAAAAAAAATATATATATATATATATATATATATATATATATATATATATATATATATATTTATATATATATATATATATATATATATATATATATATATATATATATATATAAATATATAAATATATAAATATATAAATATATATAAATATATAAATATATAAATATATAAATTTATAAATATATAAATATATAAATATATAAATATATAAATATATAAATATATAAATATATAAATATATAAATATATAAATATATAAATATATAAATATATAAATATATAAATATATAAATATATAAATATATAAATATATAAATATATAAATATATAAATATATAAATATATAAATATATAAATATATAAATATATAAATATATAAATATATAAATATATAAATATATAAATATATAAATATATAAATATATAAATATATAAATATATAAATACATAAATATATAAATATATAAATATATAAATATATAAATATATAAATATATAAATATATAAATATATAAATATATAAATATATAAATATATAAATATATAAATATATAAATATATAAATATATAAATATATAAATATATAAATATATAAATATATAAATATATAAATATATAAATATATAAATATATAAATATATAAATATATAAATATATAAATATATAAATATATAAATATATAAATATATAAATATATAAATATATAAATATATAAATATATAAATATATAAATATATAAATATATAAATATATAAATATATAAATATATAAATATATAAATATATAAATATATAAATATATAAATATATAAATATATAAATATATAAATATATAAATATATAAATATATAAATATATAAATATATAAATATATAAATATATAAATATATAAATATATAAATATATAAATATATAAATATATAAATATATAAATATATAAATATATAAATATATAAATATATAAATATATAAATATATAAATATATAAATATATAAATATATAAATATATAAATATATAAATATATAAATATATAAATATATAAATATATAAATATATAAATATATATGTTTAAGATGTCAAACAAGAAATAAGGAAAATTCAATCTGAAACTAAAATTAATATGTGTAAATTTAACGTAGTTTGTGTAAATTCAATTTTTCTTAAATATACTAAATGTTTACTAAATTTGAGGAAAGTTTCGCGAGATATATCACAGAATGCGTGCTAATCGCTAAAATGCGAAAATTCAAATAATAGACCAGATTCCAGCTAATTATATGTTTAATCAGGCAGCCCGATATTCTTCAATGAGTCGGCAAAATATGCTAAATCATTCTCTTTTACTTTGGCGATTTTCAACAATCAACATCGATTTTACTGTGCGAATATCATATAACTGCGATACAAAATATAAAAAGGCGATACAAGTGAGTAAGCGATTGGGTTTATCGACACAAATTACCTATAGTGATAATTAATAAAAATCAATTTATTGTAACCATATTGTTCAAAATTAAAACGAGTTTGTTTTTTATTATTTGCGAAAATTTGGAAAAACCATAAAGCGAATGGTTAGATTCATGCGAGAATCAATTCATGGTCCTTCGAGCCGGATATT
Organism: Tipula confusa; assembly: GCA_963556175.1. Taxonomy (NCBI): domain Eukaryota; kingdom Metazoa; phylum Arthropoda; class Insecta; order Diptera; family Tipulidae; genus Tipula; species Tipula confusa. The sequence goes on along the minus strand of CAUVYK010000593.1, from coordinate 8,485 downwards.
TTTCGGCAAAGTTTATAATTCAACAACGATAAAGTGATTTTGTGCGACAAATATAATAATAGAGTGTATAAAAACTATAACTTTGAGACAGTTAAAAATAAATTAAGTGTATTTTAGAACTACTATTTTATAATATATAAAACAATTCAGTTGAGTGTAATAAAGAAATAATTAGCAATGGCTGATACGCGTGCGCTACAACGTAGACTCAACCGGATTAAGCAAATAGAGGCTTATGCGTTGACTAATCTGACGAGAGAACCTATTGAACGTCTCCAAGCGAATATAAAAATCCTTAGCGAAGAATGGGCAGATTATAAATCATCAAGCGATAATTATAGCGAGGCAGCTGAAAACATTCCACTACAAGAACAAATCGAAACAAAATATTTCACCACCAAGGGCAAATTGATGCAAGTGGAACTGGAATTGAATAAAGAAAAGCCTGCAAGCGATCTGGACATTAGTTTGCAAGACCTAATGGTTAATCAGCGATCATTTTTGGACGAAGTAAGCAGTTTGAATAAAAGAAGTGACAGTGATATTCGTTTACCCCGTGTAAACATTCCTTTTTTTTCTGGGATTTACTCCGAATTCGCATCGTTTCGCGATTTATTTGAAGCATCGATAAATAGTAATCCCAAGATGTCGAAGGTACACAAATTGCAATACCTGAAAGGTTTGCTAAAAGGTGAAGCAGCTGCCTTAGTTCGCCATATTGCCATTACCGAGGCAAATTACGATGAAGCTTGGGAGATGATCATTAATCGTTACGACAAAAAGAAACACGTGGTATCAATGCTTCTAAAGCAGTTTATGGAGCAGCCAACGATTAATCAGTGTTCCGCGAAATCTCTGCATCAAATGCGCGATGTTTCGGATGAAGTCCTACGAGGACTGAAAGTTTTAGGTGATCAAGCCGAATTGCGCGACCCGTGGTTGATCTACATCTTGGTAAGCAAACTGGATCAAACCACTAAACAGGCTTGGGCTCAACAAAGCTATGGGATTGAATTCCCAACAATCAAGCAATATTTTGATTTCCTTAGTAAACAGAGTGATACATTAGAAAGCTGCGAGCCTACAAAACGCCTTTCTTATCGCCAAACCGTAAATCCAAGTGTGAAAGTAATGCATCTCAAAGCTCAAGACGGAACTTGTTTAAAATGTGGGCAAGATCATTATCTCCGAAACTGTGATGAGTTTCTACAATTATCAGTGCATGAAAGAAGAGGCTTTGTTGCCGACAACAAATTATGTTTCGTGTGTCTTCTTAAGAACCATCAGTCGCGGAATTTGCCGACAACAAATTATGTTTCGTGTGTCTTCTTAAGAACCATCAGTCGCGGAATTGTCATTCTCGTTATAGATGCGGTATATGTCGCGCGAAGCATCATTCAACACTACATCAGAATACAAACCCAACAAAATCGGAAAGCCCAAATTTGAGAGATAAAGATGTATCAAGTAATTCGAGATCCAGCGAACAAAATGTCGATTCAGTGACCGTTGCGCATGCTCTATCGTTTAAACAATTTACTGCTATTCTACCAACAGCGGTAATTCGGGTCCTCGATGCATCGAATCATCACCAAAATTGTCGAGTATTATTGGATTCCGGGTCCCAAGCGTCTTTCATTTCCGAAGCGTGTGCACGACGACTTGCGTTACCACGCAAATCCGCGAAGATACTTATAAATGGGATCACGCCTGGCACTAAAATGACTAGAGGTAAACTAACAATTCATGCCGTTTCGCTTTACCCAGAAACCGAAATGATAAAATTTGATGTGCTAGTATTAAATCATCTAACAAATTGCCTACCTTCCCGTGAAATCAATCCAATGGACATAATGAAAATTAAAGAATTACAGTTGGCAGATCCACATTTCGAAAAACCAGCAGTGGTGGATATAATTATCGGTGCCGACCAGTTTTTTAATATTTTAAGGAAAGGCCGCATTACTGAACTAAGTGATAAACTAATAGCCCAAAATACGATTTTTGGGTGGGTTATATCAGGCGAAGTTGCAACGTCTGAAGAGAAATCATGTTTAACAAGTTTGAATTACCATATCGATTTAAACATTGATGAAACCCTAAGACGATTTTGGGAAATAGAGGAAATGCCTACCATCAAATCAGTTTCCCAAGAAGAAAGCGATTGCGAAGTACATTTTAAAACAAACTTGATGCGAGAAAATACAGGAAAATACATTGTGAAGTTACCATTAAAGGAACTACGACCCACTTTGGGAAACTCTCTAATCGTAGCAAAGAAAAGATTTTCCCATTTAGAACAAAAATTAAACCGTGATCCTAAATTCAAGAGTGAGTATGTTAAAGTCATTCGCGAATATCTCACCCTAGGCCACATGCGAGAAATTCCAAGAGAAGAGCAAGACATCCCAGATGATAAATGTTATTATTTGCCACACCATGCCGTCACCAAAAGCGAGAGCACCACTACCAAGCTTCGAGTCGTGTTCGACGGATCAAGCAAAACTACGCGAGGAAATTCTATCAATGATGAGCTCATGATTGGGCCGACCATCCAACCTACATTGTGGATCACGCTAATGAAGTTTCGCTATAATAAAATTGCACTGGCTGCCGATATAGAGAAGATGTATCGACAAGTACTAGTCGCTAAAGAGGACCAAGAATATCAGCGAATTCTGTGGCGTGAAAACTTGAGTGAAGATTTGAAACATTATAGGCTCACTACGGTAACATTCGGTATGGCTAGTTCAGCATTTTTAGCTGTTCGTTCCTTACAACAAATTGCCTTTGATTTCGAAGAAGAATACCCTGTCATTGCGAAAGAAATTTTGGCGAAATTCTACGTTGACGACTATCTATCCGGAGCGAATACGGTAGCAGAAGCAAGAGATCTAAAGGACAATTTAAATATGTTATTAGGACAAAGGGGGTTTAGCTTGCGAAAATGGCGGTCAAATGCCGTTGAACTATTAGATCAACCTATTAACAAAAAAGATACATGGATGCCTATTGAAGAAGCTAATTCGAGTTCAAAAATATTAGGTCTACAATGGAACTCAGAAGCCGACCAATTATCTTTCAGAGTTCAATTATCGGTAGAAGAAAGGCCTACAAAGCGGACACTAATATCCCAAGCTTCCAAAATCTTCGATCCGCTTGGTCTACTGTCCCCTTCAACAATAATAGCGAAAATATTATACCAAAAACTATGGCTACGAAAATTAGAGTGGGATGACAATCTACCTGATGACATTGCAATTGTATGGAATCAGTTAAAAACAGAATTTCATCAGTTAGAGGACCTTAGCATCCCGAGGTATGTAAACCAATACGGTGACATGCAATTACATGGATTTAGCGATGCGAGCGAAAGAGCCTATTCAGCGGCGGTATACGTCAGATTCAAAGATGATAGCGGGACTATTCGCACGGAACTCCTAACGTCAAAAACCAAAGTCGCGCCCATTAAACAGATTTCACTGCCCAGATTGGAACTGTGTGGTGCCCATATCTTGTCAAAGCTGATGGCAGAAGTAAGGAAAACGTTCGACGAAGAAGTGAAGATGTATGCTTGGACCGACTCTACCATTGTTTTAGCATGGCTATCGGATCATCCCACAAAATGGAAAACGTTCGTTGCCAACAGAGTTTCGGAAATACAGCAACTACTGCCCAGGAATCATTGGCAACATGTTAAGTCCGAGCATAATCCAGCCGACTATGCGACACGAGGGGTTTTACCGTCCAAACTATTAACCCTTCATCAATGGTGGAAAGGACCGCCCTGGTTAATAGATCCCGAGATCTCCTGGCCAAATACAAAAAGCGACATTTACTATGATGACACCCTTTGCGAATTGAAAAAGCAAACTACATCAGCATCACTGTTTTACATACAAGAAGTCAACACCAATGAATGCGAATTTTACGAACTTCTGTTAAATAAAACATTTTCGTTTAGTAAAGTGCTCCGAATACTGGGTTACATAAATAAATTCATCCAAATCGCTAAAAAAGAGAACGGAGCGCGACAAACATCGGTATTAACTGTAGACGACATCAACAAAGCTACCGAGCAATTGATAAAATGGGTACAGCATAAGGCGTATTCTAACGAGATTCGTATGCTAACCAGAAACCAGGAGTTATCCAGACACGACAAGTTATCAAAACTAACTCCATTCATAGATGCGAATGGCTTACTGCGGGTCGGCGGTAGACTGAGTAATTCAGACTACCCTTATAACCTCAAATATCCCATCATTCTACCGAAATCCCATAACCTCAGTAGAATGATTATATCCTTTTACCACATTAAATATCTCCATCCAGGCCCATCACACACATCCCATCTAATCCGCCAAAATTATTGGATCGTGAACGGACGAGCGACTGTGAGGGATGAATTAAGGAAATGTATTAAATGTTTCAAAAGCCGAGCTACTACATCGAAGCAACTAATGGGCAATCTACCTTCGGTTCGAATCACCCCAGCGAGGCCTTTTGCGAGCTGCGGCATCGATTACGCGGGACCTATCAGCTTAGCCAGTAAAAGGGGGCGTGGAGCAAAAATTATCAAAGGCTATATTGCCGTCTTCGTATGTATGACCACAAAAGCGCTCCACATAGAAGCCGTATCAGAGCTAACCACTAATGCCTTCATAGCAGCTCTAAAACGATTTACAGCTCGAAGAAATTTGCCACGCGATATTTATTCAGATAATGGCACAAATTTCGTCAGAGCTAACCGATATCTAAAAGAGGTACTTAAATTCAACAATATTCAAGTTAATAGTTCTATAATTTCAGAATATTGCGCGAATAATCATATCAATTGGCATCATATACCACCGTCCGCACCACATTTTGGCGGATTGTGGGAGTCAGCGGTGAAATCTATAAAAACCCATTTGCTCCGAGTCACGGGAAATATAAACTTAACCTTCGAAGAAATATCAACATTACTATGTCAAATAGAAGGCATATTGAATTCCCGTCCACTGTGTCCTATGTCGGAGGACGACGCTTCTTTCGAAGCTCTCACACCGGCACATTTTTTGATGGGTTCGTCTTTGTCATCCGTGCCCGAGTACGATTTAGGCGATTCAGTGACAACCAGGTTATCGAGATGGCAGCAACTCGAACAGCGATCCCAGAGTTTTTGGAAACGATTCCGTCAAGACTACCTGAATAACCTCCAACAAAGAAATAAGTGGACAAGGCGCGAAGATAATATCAAGGTCGGCGATTTAGTTGATTAAAGATGACAACCTACCATCGTGCAAGTGGGCGATGGGTAGAATTATCAAAATTCATCCAGATAACGTGGGAATGGTTCGAGTCGTTACGGTCAAAACAGCTTCAAACGAATTTAAACGTCCTATAACCAAAGTGTGCAAACTTCCACTCGAATAACTATTGTTGACGATATATAAGTTAGTTCGTCAACGGCGGGGACTATGTTTAAGATGTCAAACAAGAAATAAGGAAAATTCAATCTGAAACTAAAATTAATATGTGTAAATTTAACGTAGTTTGTGTAAATTCAATTTTTCTTAAATATACTAAATGTTTACTAAATTTGAGGAAAGTTTCGCGAGATATATCACAGAATGCGTGCTAATCGCTAAAATGCGAAAATTCAAATAATAGACCAGATTCCAGCTAATTATATGTTTAATCAGGCAGCCCGATATTCTTCAATGAGTCGGCAAAATATGCTAAATCATTCTCTTTTACTTTGGCGATTTTCAACAATCAACATCGATTTTACTGTGCGAATATCATATAACTGCGATACAAAATATAAAAAGGCGATACAAGTGAGTAAGCGATTGGGTTTATCGACACAAATTACCTATAGTGATAATTAATAAAAATCAATTTATTGTAACCATATTGTTCAAAATTAAAACGAGTTTGTTTTTTATTATTTGCGAAAATTTGGAAAAACCATAAAGCGAATGGTTAGATTCATGCGAGAATCAATTCAATATAAATATATAAATATATAAATATATAAATATATAAATATATAAATATATAAATATATAAATATATAAATATATAAATATATAAATATATAAATATATAAATATATAAATATATAAATATATAAATATATAAATATATAAATATATAAATATATAAATATATAAATATATAAATATATAAATATATAAATATATAAATATATAAATATATAAATATATAAATATATAAATATATAAATATATAAATATATAAATATATAAATATATAAATATATAAATATATAAATATATAAATATATAAATATATAAATATATAAATATATAAATATATAAATATATAAATATATAAATATATAAATATATAAATATATAAATATATAAATATATAAATATATAAATATATAAATATATAAATATATAAATATATAAATATATAAATATATAAATATATAAATATATAAATATATAAATATATAAATATATAAATATATAAATATATAAATATATAAATATATAAATATATAAATATATAAATATATAAATATATAAATATATAAATATATAAATATATAAATATATAAATATATAAATATATAAATATATAAATATATAAATATATAAATATATAAATATATAAATATATAAATATATAAATATATAAATATATAAATATATAAATATATAAATATATAAATATATAAATATATAAATATATAAATATATAAATATATAAATATATAAATATATAAATATATAAATATATAAATATATAAATATATAAATATATAAATATATAAATATATAAATATATAAATATATAAATATATAAATATATAAATATATAAATATATAAATATATAAATATATAAATATATAAATATATAAATATATAAATATATAAATATATAAATATATAAATATATAAATATATAAATATATAAATATATAAATATATAAATATATAAATATATAAATATATAAATATATAAATATATAAATATATAAATATATAAATATATAAATATATAAATATATAAATATATAAATATATAAATATATAAATATATAAATATATAAATATATAAATATATAAATATATAAATATATAAATATATAAATATATAAATATATAAATATATAAATATATAAATATATAAATATATAAATATATAAATATATAAATATATAAATATATAAATATATAAATATATAAATATATAAATATATAAATATATAAATATATAAATATATAAATATATAAATATATAAATATATAAATATATAAATATATAAATATATAAATATATAAATATATAAATATATAAATATATAAATATATAAATATATAAATATATAAATATATAAATATATAAATATATAAATATATAAATATATAAATATATAAATATATAAATATATAAATATATAAATATATAAATATATAAATATATAAATATATAAATATATAAATATATAAATATATAAATATATAAATATATAAATATATAAATATATAAATATATAAATATATAAATATATAAATATATAAATATATAAATATATAAATATATAAATATATAAATATATAAATATATAAATATATAAATATATAAATATATAAATATATAAATATATAAATATATAAATATATAAATATATAAATATATAAATATATAAATATATAAATATATAAATATATAAATATATAAATATATAAATATATAAATATATAAATATATAAATATATAAATATATAAATATATAAATATATAAATATATAAATATATAAATATATAAATATATAAATATATAAATATATAAATATATAAATATATAAATATATAAATATATAAATATATAAATATATAAATATATAAATATATAAATATATAAATATATAAATATATAAATATATAAATATATAAATATATAAATATATAAATATATAAATATATAAATTTGATTAGATTGATTGATTAGAGTGTACGGCCAAGGACGAACCAGGAACTCCCGGAATGCCGGGCACCACCTTACACCCGTGTTACATATAACAAAACCGAAGGAATGGAAGGAATATTAGTTGAGACAGACTCGACCCGGTTACTGACACCTAAGCGATCGATAGTTAGTGTTTTTTTTTTGTGGTGTAAGGAAGGAAGGGCATGTTAGTAATGCCAGATTTGACCCGGTTTTCCGGAAGCCAATATTCAACTAATATTAGCACAAGACAATCACAATTTTGACGAGCTGCTCTGCATTATTTTATCAACTGCAGTATGCCCCCATTCAAGTGTATCAGCAAACGTTTCCTAAAAGTAAAATCTATTAATGAAATAACCGCTCTTAGCCGTATGCTGTAATAAATTGAATTAGTTTTCATCTGAAATGATAAATTAATTAATTTGTAATATAATAAACTAATAATATCATAATTTAATTTCTGCAAGCCGTAGACTGTAATAAACTGGATTACTGGATTAGTTTTCCCT